>JALIZH010015837.1:0-48563 GCA_030522465.1 Rhipicephalus appendiculatus | reverse complement strand
GGTCATTGAAAAGGTAGCATCAACTGCTCATTATTTTCCAAGTGTAGAAGGTCCTTACGGTTCGGAAGTACTAGAATTCAGGGAATAATGAGCGAGATTTCGAGTTAGCTAAGCCAAAGGCGTGCAATGTTTTTTTAAGCCTTAGGGCTTACTTGGAATCGGCACGTAAGGGCTTACGTGAATAAGTGCAGGATCTGGGTGCTATGTCAAGCAAGAATACACCAGGGCGAGTGCGCACTTACTAATTTAAGCTCAAAGGCAAAGGGTCACCGAAAGCTGTAAGCCCTGTAAGCTCTTTTGTGATATTTTTAATGAGTGCGTATTGGGCAAAATACATGCGCGAGCGGAGTCATTATTAGCGCGGACTGCTGAGCGAACTTCGTGCGTGTATTGTGAACCTTTAGGCGTCGTTAACAGGGGAAAAAGCATGGCTGTGTTTTCAGTAAAGGCTTACACGACTTCTTTGGGGATTCAGCTGTGCCCGGGACCTAAGCTCCATTCACGGCAGAGTTAACATTCTTGTAAACATTCGCTGTAGCTAAAACAACACGCGCGTTTGCTTTGTTTTTGCAAAACACGGCTGCGCCGTATTCTTCGATGTAGCCGTTTACTAAGGAAGAAGAGCTTTAAGTTTCAAGTAACTTTATTTCATACGCAGAAAAAAAAGACCAAGAGCTAAAGGCCATGTGGCCTGAGAGAGAAGAATGATGCACATAACATGGGCAGCGTGTTTTCAATTCCGCCATTGCTACACTATGAGAGAACGACGACAGATGGAAAGTAGGAAACAAGGGGAACGCATTTGGTACGCGAATAGCGGGGAACACGAATAGCGGAGTTGTTCGTAGGCGCGCGTAACGTGAGAAAGCGGATTGTACACAGAATCATTGAGGCGCATCTGCAGGGGACTGGGCTATGCGCCAAGTATTCTCAGTTAACTGAAATTCTTAGTGTGAACTACGCATCCGCATGTCTTACCGGAAACTCCCTATATGCCTAATACGCCAGACAAACATGCTCGCACCGTCAAAAGTGGCTGCCATGTGTTTCGAATTTAGCAAGTTTTCGTCGTGAACTCTGTAACGAAGTTCCGAAATGTCACTCGTATTTAGTTCATACGTGTGTCCTAATGTTGTAAGCAACACATTCGTGACGATGCTGCTCAGTTTCGGAGAGTCATGCTCAAGTTATCTGTGCTGCAGGCTTTGCGAATGTCTGCGCGCTTTTTTGGAGTCTCGGAGAACGTGGATTAGAGTTGCCTTCATCGCTCACAAGGAAATGAGACCTTTGTTAAAATTGTGATTGTCGGCCAATTCCTTGATAAGTGTGTGGTCATGGGGCGCTATAACGAGCAGTGCGAACGCGAGATTAGCGAAGCCTTTCAGATTGAACAGCACGAGGTTTCTTGTGTTGGAGTACCTTCAATTTCGCTTCATGGCTGTGAAATTAGAGATCTGGGGTCCACTGATGTGACAAATTCTTGATAACGTTTGCTGTATGGACTTCATCACATGTTTGTGAATTTATGCTTATCCTCCGTGGTTCTGCGCAGGTACTTGTTTCCAATATATTGCAATTGCTTTACAATAAACCTTGGCTGTTAGTTCAGCGCTGTGTCTGTGTCTTCTTCACGTCCCGTTTTTAGCGCTGTTTTACTCTTCGTTAAATAGAAGTGCCATGCGTTGCCCTGAAATTCTTCCTTGGACAAGCCATCTTACGCGTTGGCACAGATCGTGGCTTTTTTTTTTCGCGGCCGTCGCTTACTTTGTCGGTAGTTCAATGCGACCACGTATATTTACATCCTGCAGTTACCCGACATGGTAGTCTAGTGGTTATAGTGCTCGACTGCTGACCCGCAGGTCACGGGATCGAATGCCGGGCACGGCGGCCGCATTTTCGATAGAGGCGAAAACGCTTGTCGCCCATGTACATAGATTTAGGTGCACTTTATGTGCACCTAAATCTATGAAAACGTCTGGTGTTTGTGGACACCCAAAGTTGTACCTCGAGCTTTAAGAGCTTCGCTCTTAAAAGTGGTGCTCCGATTTTCAAAGCTCAGGCCTACTCCCTCAATTATGGGCCGTTCAGAGGACCCACGATGCCGTGGTTAGGCTTGTACTACCCGTCCCCACGTCCTGCGAGGACCCTCGACAGTAATGTTCACCTTATCCTTATCCTTTGTACTTTCTCTCGCCCCAAGAGCAAAATTCACAAAGAAAGCTGGTCGACTATGTGCTGAAAAGGAATGACTGCTCTGCTTTCTGGAAAGTGCGCTCCCTTTCGAACAGGCTTGGGAACTGCCTTACACGTAGCACACGCTTGTGTGCACGATGAAAACAAAACAAACATAAAAGTAGTTACTTCCACAGGCGACCTAAACAGGGAATAAGCAGTGTAGAAAAATTGCGACAGCCGTCCGTCTATGTGCCAAGAAAACAGACTCGACCGAGCTAGAAAAAAAAAACGCAAGTGTTTTGGCATGTTACGTGATGGACACGTCCAAAGCGTACCGCGTAAACAAGCGTGTCTTCGGTGATGCGAGTCGGGAGTCAGACAGCCGAGGAGCACGCGTCACAAGTGCGAAAGATTGTTGCATATATAAACGGGAGCTGAAGGTTTTGAGCGCCGTAGTGCCGCGTACTCGACTGACGTCGGCGGGAGCCGAGCACCTGCGTTTGCGGTGCTTCGCGTCATCGCCCAGAGAGCGCGCTGATGCAAAAAAAATTACACCATCTCCCGCTAAAGGGAACCATGTGTAGTTGTGAAGCAGCGGGCGCTAACGCTTACACTGGCGGCGGCGTTGACGCTGGCGCTCATCGCAGCGTTGCGCAGGAGAGAAAACTGGGGAGGCGCAAAGCACGCAGTGATGGACCGGTGTTTCCTACTGGAACATGCCAATCGCTGCTAATGGGCAATGAGAGACGGAAGACTCCGACTGGACACAGAGACCCGCAATCCGCTTTTAGTTAACGCGCACGCTGCGAATTTTTATTGTTCAACAACGCACATGGAGAAATCTCCCACCGGCACCACCTTGCAGGTCAAGATCCATTGCCACATATACGGGGTGGCCAGTGAACGGTTGTGCAGCGCGAGCAGTCGGTTTTTTCAACCAAGAGACTCGCTAGCAGACGCTGCCTGCGTCGGCGTCGCGAGGCGAGCGAGGGGGGGGAGCGTAGGAGAGGAGAGAGAGGGGGGGACGCGCATGCGCAGTGGGAGTGTGGACGCCGCGGGCAGGAATGCCTGAGAGGGGGAGAGGGGGAAGCGTAGGAGAGGAGAGAGAGGGGGGGGACGCGCAAGCGCAGTGGGAGTGTGGACACCGCTGGCAGGGATGCCTAGAGGAGAGAGGGGGGGGAGCGTAGGAGGGGAGAGAGGAGGGGAGGCACATGCGCAGTGAGGGTGTGGTTGCCGCGGGGAGGAATGCCCAGAGGAGCGAGGGGGGAGAGGAGGTTTTTTTATTTTTACTTTTTTGAAAGGGTTTGCGCATGCACCGGATTAAGCTTCGCCATAAGATGCTTCACATCTAAAGACTGGAGATTCGTGCCGCTGCCTGGATCGAAAAGAAGGCTGCATACACTAACACACTGATGGAGGAAGTTGCCGCGGAAGCTGCGATGCCTCCGAGGAAGCTGAAGTGCACGTCTCTTTTGCGTAGATGTGCTCCTTTCTCAATAATAGACAAACTTCTAATGATAACTAACAGGCAGTGATGCCAAGGAAAGTATAGGGGATGTTATTAGTAGTAATTGTAATGTAAATGTGAAGGAAGAAAATGTCGACGAACAGATAACTTGCCGCCGGCAGGGACCAATAGTGCAACCTTCGAATAACGCGTTAGATGGTCTACCAACTGAGCCTATGGCGGCGGTCAACCCTCCGTCCACTTTATAGGGTATATATGTGCATTTAAATGTGACAGTGTCAGTCAGCGGCCGCCAGTCGCCATTACGGCGAGAGTGTTACACTCTTTTTGCCTGTTGGCATCACGTAGCAGGTGATCTTATTACCAAGCTGACACCTGACCAATAATATTTTCGTCTACTTTCTTTCTTCACATTTGCATTATAGTTACTACTAATAACATATCCTATATTTTCCTTGCCATCATTGTATGTTAGTTCTCATTAATATTGTGTCTAACAAAGAAAACGAGCCCTCAAACCCACATTTCTATCCTTCATTCATAGCGAGGGTCTCGTTCTGGCAAACTTGACTCCTTCGTGTAGTATGCCAGGTATTATTGGTCAGCTGCCAGCTCGGAATAAGATCACGTGCTTCGTGAAGCCAGCAGGTAAAAAGAGTTTTCCACACTCGCCGTAAACAGAACTTCATCGCGGTAAAAAATCACGTAAAAAGCCATCCTTCTCACATGCCGATGCCTAGTGCCACGGCCGCTCAATTCACCGTGGTCCGCGCACACGCTTCTTTTCCTCGAATGATGGTTGAGAGCGCTGGCGTACGCTCGCGCAAGGCCGCGTTCATATGGCTTTATTTCCTATTTCGAGGGCAAAAAAAAGAAAAGAACAATTTGGTGGGTCATTCTCGAATTCTCTACCACATAATGAAACGCACTTGGCCCTCAAGTGAATGTTATGAAGTTTAGTTTAATTGATTCTAATTTGTTAACTAGCCTAATGAAATATAAACATAGGTCGGCTAACAATCACATTTTGCCGGTTTCATTCAGCTGTGGTAAACCACAGTGTAAAACTAATGTGAAAAAATTTGGCAGATCCCAAGTACCATGGGAATCGATGTTATGCGAAGCATACGGAGGCCAGGTGACTGGGTTGTAGTTCTTTCATTGAGCGAAACGTTACGAAATGACGCTAAACATATGTACAAATGTTTTACGCACAGACATATGTGGAACAGTCGCATATGTTTCATATAACCAGTTGTTTAAAACTGCGTAACGATGCCAGCATAAACATGGGTATTACCAACACCAGAAGCGCTAAGCTGATATGCAGCACTTGTGCTTGCGAGAATGGTAGCCCTGGATAGTGATTCGTGGACTAACTACAGTGGATGGTGCTTAAGTATACAATTGACGTTAACCCGACATGACGCTTGCCTCAAGGAGTACATATGTAATGTTTATAAAATTAGATATCCAGCACTGCAACCACAATTGACGGTTCGCCAACATTACGCCTGCATAGAGTTTTTTCCAAAGCAGTTTCGAGACCTGGCGTGGCTCTGCGGTAGAATATTTGATTGCCACGCAGATTGCTTGGGTTCGATTCCTGGCTGAGACCCTGATATGTATTATTTGCATTCGTCGGGTCAACGCTGCTGACGTCAGTTTTTCTTAACGCTCTCGCTTTTAAATTACTAATGTCTGTCCTCGCCGTGCCTGGGTTGATATAAATTGTCAAACACCAGCGGCGCATACCCGCATACCGCGGCCCGTGGTATACGGGTATGAGCCACAAGTGTCTGCAGGAAAGGGTTTTGACGACGTACGCGACAGGATTTTCACGTTATTCATGTAATGACCAGCCAGACATATTCGTCAATACTTCTAAGACTCCCTTACAAATTTTGGTCTACCTCAAGTTAAGGAGGCGATCCCGAGAGCAACCAGACGTAGGCGGCTAAATAGATAGATAGATAGATAGATAGATAGATAGATAGATAGATAGATAGATAGATAGATAGATAGAAACTCAAAATTTCCTTTGCAGTACGCAAAGAAATGCTTCGCATTTAAAACTATATATATATATATATATATATATATATATATATATGCGTGTGTGTGTGAAGGCTCGCGTACAAGTCATAAAAGAATGTGGCGTTATAATGCAATTCATATCGTGAGTGGAGCTCGTACGATCGTTCACATTGTGCGGGATGCAGCTGGGGACATAATTTCAACGCTGTTGAAGTCTCTCCGTAGTCAAAGTAAGTCTTTATGCGTCAAATTCAAGGCGACGTCTGTTCCCTCATAGATATGCGGATTCCTCTCGCAAGTCCAAAACCGGGTTGGAGCTCTCTACCTTGCTTATGTTGCTGTGGAGCAGCAGCTCGGAAGCTGACAAGCGTCCGTCAATAACCAAACACAAACGGAGCCGCCGGCTACTATCTCAGGCTTCCTGTTCTGAAGGGCATCTCACCACCGTGGCACATAAGAAAATATACATTAGGCGCGAAAAACGATGCATGCTGCGAGATCTCGACGCGCCATACTGACATGGCCGTGGGCGGTGTGGTAAAGCTTAGCTGTCAGACCACTTCTTGAGCCGGCCTTCACGCCTGCGGTGTTTTGACAGGAGCGTCAGGGGAAAATGCAAGCGAATACCGGAGTGGTGTGCATTTCCCCATAAATCTAAAACTCGTCTCAGGATAGAGGAGCATAAGCGTACTGCCTCTAGTCATGCACGTCACTCATATAAAAAAGGCGCCGCCAGTCGATACCTGAAGCTAAAAATATATACGCACTGCATTGTATATAGAGATGACTCTTTGTATCAGACCTTTGTCGGTATCTAGGTACTTTATATCCTATGTACAACAGGGAAGGGTGCGGCAGCTGTAGGAAAGTATAGTGGGACCACGTTTAGTCGCACTCAGCATGTTTGACAGTCCAGATTTGATGTGCAGTATTTTTTTTGTGTGTGTGGAAGACCTATTTCGTATATTACTGGGATCGCAAATATATGGATACTCGAGGTGCATTTTGTACGTCGCCGTCATGTTGCGGATAATGTCCAAAGAGGGCGATAATATCACCGTAAGCGTCGTTTGTTCTATGCGCTAATGAAAAGACGTGAGCGCAGCCGACGATCGCGGTTTAAGCGGAGACGAAACGCACCGGCAGTTTCCATCGTACGAAGGGTAGAAGAGAGCAGTGGCATTGCGAGAAATGTGCTTCCGGGGGTATTTTACGCCACTGGTACGCGCAGCGAAGCAATAAAAATGTCTTCGTCTTGTCTTGTGAGCAACCTTAAAGGGACACTAAAGGCTAATAACAGTTTATGTCAGAGCGAAAGCTCAATGTATGACAACGTCTAAAACGGCAAGATTATCAACAGCAGTGCCCTACTTACCGAGAAATTAAGCTAAATGTATCACACGACGTGCGCCACGAGTGGCACATTTGCGAAACTATCCTTGATGACGTGAGAGCTTCTGGCTACAATAATCCGTAGTAATCACTACAGCTGCAATAAAAAAAGAAGCTTCCGTGCATTACAACACGTAATAAAATGCTCCTTGTCCGTTTCTGTTTGATTCATAGAAAAAGGAACCGCCTAGGAAAGGCGCGAGTGGTTCAAAAATTGCGTTTTCGCTTGGTTAGGCTGGATAGGTGGCGCCATCTAGAGGAGCCCAGTTGCACCAAGCAAGCAGAGTATTGTTCAATGGCGGTTGTTGTTGCTGTGGCTCCCGCTACTTTCGCTCTGCTGCTGCTAGTGTCGGCGGCCGCGCAGTAAAGGCGGGCAACGTTGGGCACGGAAACAGTGACATCAGAGATTCTGAATGCTTAGGCGGGTGATTTGAAGTGCGCTAACGCGATGCGGACCACTAAAACGTGATTTTATTTCAAAATAAGCATTTCCTTGGCACGAAAGTAGCACTACGAGGTTTCTGGACAGCTATTTGAGCAATCAACGTCGACTTAATATTTCACTTTGGTGTCCCTTCAAGACACTGTTTCTTGTTTGCTTTTTTTTTTTTTTGTCTTTTGTTTGCGCCGTACTTTCTTTAGCTGAGAAGTTGCTTGAGAGTGCGGAAATACTGGTGAAATAAGCCATAAGACACATGAACACACCTAGGAGTGAGTGAGTGAAACAACTTTATTTGGTCCACAATAGACTCGAATAAACTCAACGTCACCTGGCAGAAAAATTTCGCAGTCAACCATTATATGCTTACAACAGACCAAGCATGAAGCTAAAGCATGGAGACGGTAGGTCAGAGGTTAGAAATGCAGCGTGGACGACCCGCGCCTCCCATCTTGCCTGACACGTATGTTCTGGAATAGTGCGAACAGACAGGGACACAGGATAGACTGGCGAAAAAAGTTGCTAATATGCGACCATATCAGCTAGCTTTGCTTACCTTACTGCTATAACATGTGGCGAATTCTAGGGGCTTCAGGAAGTATCTATATGACTAATTGCTTCATTTCCACTGTCGTGGTTAGTAATACGGTGTGAGGGCGCTTGTGTAATTGCGCGGAATGGCCCATGTCTTGTGTTTTTTTAGCATAACCCACTTGCTTATACATATATGAAAAATAAAGCAAAATTGTTAATACTACAAAATAAATTACGTAAATGTGATTTATTAGGCTTTACTCCTTGCTCATAATGATTTCATCGTTGCAGGGATGCAGTAAGTGTTATTTAGCAGCTAAGGAGTTAATGATAGTTGCTTGAACCCGTTTAATATATACTCGTTGTTATTCAAGATGACAGCGAAAAATGCTGAGTTGGTTGCATTCTACTTTTAATTAGTAATTTTAATTATCATACATGTGAGGTGATCTGTATTCTATTAGCGTGATTTCACTTTGTTGTGGCGATATGTTCAAATGACTTGCCCTTGCTGTGCTTTTCTTTCCTTTATACCTACTGTTCAGCCATGCGAGAGCACGTGCTATAGTGCGTGGCAATAAAGAGAAAAATGAATAGAAGGAATGACGGAATGGATGACTGCTATATGTTTATTCGAAGAATTCCACGATAAGCTTACAGGAGGAAACTCAGAGTACGAGGCTTTATGGGGACCTCTTGCCACAAAGTTAGCCAACCCTAAACAATGAATGAGGAGTTCCACGGGACTACATTTAGAAAATTGAGAGATTGCAACGATTTGCTCAGAAACAATATGTTTGCAATACAAGATTCCAAACACACAAAAAACTTTGAATATATTAAGCGATGGACGAAAGTGTCCCCTACTGTTTACATAATTATTTTCATGAACATATGCATTGACAACACATCATAACAAAATTACACTTTATGAAGGAGGACGCTCATTTCGCGAGAGCTAGCAGCGTCGTCTTGTTTTGAAACATCACAAATGTGCTTTTACAAACAAAGACTTAATTTGAGCTCAATAAAACACCTTGGGTTAGCTGGTTCATACTGCGCAAAATGTAATGACTCAACGCAAGACCTGTACCTCCTGTGCCATACGTTGCGCTATGACCCTCTGCACGCCATGTCACGCAGGCAATACACCATCGGACGTAGTCGTAGCCACAAATAAATTATTCTTTCCTCGTCGCAATAATAAACCTAGATGCAGTTGCTCATCTTAAGAAACGGTGTAATCAGACACAAAACTTTAATGTCGCTACTGCGAGTGATGCGTTTTGCGACCGTTCCCCCAGTCGATGCTAAAGGCGAACTCCTCGGCTGTTCCTGTGACCCGGAATTCTAACGTGCCCATCAGAACTGGCCAGCACGTTTTCCTGCTTTCGCGTGCTTACAAGGCTTCTCGGGGTCTTTTCGGGTGGTCAGCCTGTCTGTTCCGAAAGTTCTGTTCGCGTGACGCTCTTGTCCCCATTTTGAGCAATCGCATTTGAATCCAGAGTAGCATCTGCGTCTGGGCTACCCCATACTTGGATCTCAACAAAGCTTTCTGGAATGTCACTCATCTGTATACGCTCGCCAACATTTGCCATAACATTTAAATGCATCTGATCTGTTTTAATAGAAAGAACGGGTGAGATCTGGGCCGGCGGCGCGAATAATTGTTGGAGTTCCAAAACCAAGATATGATTATGGGAGACTTTTTTTGTGGGGGGATTCCGGAAATTTCAACCACCTCGGAACCTGCACCTGAATCTAGGTACAATGGCCTCGAGAATTTTCGCCTCCATCGAAAATGCGGCCGCCGCGGCCGGGATTCGATCCCGCGTCCTTCGGGTCAGCAGTCGGGTACCATAACCACAGACCACCGCGGCGGGTCAAGGGCCGGCAGCGCGAACTCAGATTCCATCCACATGGGTGAGTGCGGTACCACACTTGACTCAGTGCTTTCACACTTCCTCTTCAACCTGACCATGACAGACGTGCCGGAGAAACAAGCAACAGGTAAGGTACAAAGTCTTACGTTCATCGCATTTACAGATGACATCACCCAGTAGACTACCAGAGGCCGAGATGGTGATAAAGAAGAGGTCCTGAAAACATATGTAGGATATCATAGTACCCCATGTAAATAAGGTCCACTGAGAGCCCGGAATGTGTATTAACGATTTTCACCTCGAATACGCTAATGCTACCGACACCGTACTGATGTCGTCAAGCCGTAAAGTCTTGCCTGAGAAATCCTCAGCAAGTTTTCGTCCCTCTCCTTGAAGCCATGTACTCAACTAATTCGAAAGCCTCTCCTGTACACTGCAGCGCTTTTCCATTCTTACAACAACTTAGATTATACGGTTGATGAACCGCTTATTTTAGATATGCACGCCAGATCCTCAATCTTCTCCTTAAAAGTCGCCCTCATCAAAGTTTGAGTACTTGGTGTGACGTGGACGATATATGATATCAGCTTATCACATTTCAAATATTCTTAAGAACAAAAGAAAAACGCAGCATTGACGCAAAGAAGCGTCATTGGGTGGACACGAGTGAAGCTCCTGGGATCCCGACAGCGGTAACGCACGTTGCTTGCTTTTGCACTGGTGAGTCCACTTTTGGCGGTCCCGACGCTCGCAAGAACGACAGTCGCCGGCTCTAGATTCCCGTTACCTAATACTCTCAGACGTCATAGGCATGACGTCAGCGCGGACCACTTATGACGATGTCGCGTAATGTAAGCCCAAGCAACCATTTAGGCGAGGTTTTTCCTGCACTTCTTGATATGTCGCGCTGCCAATCTTCTTCCAATTCAGTGAGCTTCCGAGGCCCCACTTTAGGCGGAATGCCTTAGTTGCCATGGTATACGGAGAAAAAGTCTTATACTTTGCGGCTGTAAGTGACGTCACTAAGCAGTGATGACATTTTCTGTTTGTATCCAGCTTCTGACGGTTAAGGAAAATAAGGCTACAAGCATGAACAAGCTGAGCGAGTTGGTACGTTGTTCATATTTTGCCATATGTGGGACTTGTGCACAAAGGTTTCAGAATCATCAATTATTTCTGGGCATCACGCGTAAGATATTTTCTCCTTACGTAAGCGTTCGAACGCCTGACAAGTTGGTTATCGGTAATTAGTTCCGTATTATTAAGAAGCGTTCACGACAAAAGAAAATAGGACCTTATATTGTGAGGTGTGCAAAGAAAATCTTAAGTTCCCGACTTTACTACGAGAGTCCAAAGTGATTACCGAATACTGGTTCTTTTGTGGCGTTACTCGGCTTAAACGCCATAATCCGGGAACTAAGCCAAACAAGTTAAGTTACTCACACTTGGTTAAACTATGGGCCCTGATGTGGGTAATGCGCATGAAAATCTTACTGTTCCTAGAGGAATTGCTGGCCTTGCTGTGTATTATATAAGCGGCAAAAGTTTGGTTGATGAACACCGTAGAATGCAGCTAAAGCTAGAATAGTAGGATAGGAACGAACTTTGTAAGAATAAAAAAAAAAACGATGCACATGTACTTGCGAAGTTAGAGAAGTATGGATGGAAATCAGCCTTCACTAAAAATTCCGGATGGACATTCTCGAAAGTGCTCTGTGCGAGTTATTATTTACAGTGCTGCTTCAAACGCATGAGCCAAACGATGTTATCTTTAAAGGTGGGCTTTAACTGAAGCCGGTGTACTTTTTACAAGTACTGAAAATTACGCCATGACCTTGGACATTAGTCAAGCTCTCGAAATGGGGTAGGCTGAGCGCGTTGAGGCTGTGTGGTAGTTATCGACGACACACAGGCACGATTTATTCGACATTCCCTAACGTCGTAATCCATAGTGTCCCCCATGCGCAGTGCGAAGAAAGGCAAAATGTCTAGACAGCCGCCTTTACTCACGACTGCACCAAACGAAAAGAGCCAGGCAGGCGTTTGCATGGTTGAGTGCGTCAACCACTGAGCTTCTGTGCGACAGCAGCACCCGATAAATACCTGGAGGCGCTGTGCTTCATACAGACTCTCAAGCCACTGGCGTCATTGCGTGTATTTCTGAAGCCAGAAAACGAAATCTGTGGTGGACAAGAACAACATTATCTACGCTGCACAGAGATTCTTATTGTTATCTGACGAAGTTGCAGTGTCTTTCAATGTAATCACGCGAACGCACCTCCGGTATATGCATGAATATGAAGACCAATGTTTAAAGCATAGCACACATACACAGGAGCCAGTGCGCTGAACTGACAGCTGTTGAAAACTCAGCTGGAAAATGGCATCGACAATGTGAACTATACAGAAATGTCAAGTTCTTCAAGAGACAGTGTGTTAACATATAAAAGTAGAGGAAAGACAGCAAGGTTAACCAGGAAGAAGCCCTGTTGGCTACCCTGTACTGGGGAAGTGGAAATGGGCTGCGAAAGAATGGAAGAGAAGGCTAGAGTCTGTAGCGACACTACAAAGTTGTTAGGATAGGCATAACGCTGCATCGCCTCGGCAAAACGCAAACATACAAAACAAACGTAAGTAGACATGTCTGCGAAAAAAAGGTCATCTTAATAATATAAAGGCGAAAAATCTGAAGCATTGCTTGTATGTTTGTGGATATGAGTAGTTCGAATGCAGCTTTCACAAAGAAAGCAACATGCGCAATTTCTAGAGAACAAAATTAACTTTTTTTTGATCATGCTGTCCTTTTTGTTGTACAACAGTAACATTCTCTTTTAAACACTGAAAAGTCGTCTATCTGTTCCAATATTTCCAGTTCAGATCGTCCAGGTTTCGTCCGAACGAAACCCTTTCCCATCGGAGAAAGACGTATAATTGCAGCAAGGTGTCCTACCACACAGCTGCATCATTGCTAGAAACTGCTTCGAAAAAATACCGTATACAGGCGTTTTGTTGAGTGACGAATATTATTAGGAGCAGCAACATCGCGTGGCAGAAGCGTCGAACCGCACAGTGTGTCGTACTCCTAATTTCGAGACCAGCGGGTGGTTTAAGGCTTAACGCGTACTACTTCCCCCCCCCCTCCCCGTGACGAAGAAGTCCGAGCTGGAACTAAGAGTTCCAGCTCCAGTTAATTACTGTTATCTGGAATACATTATAACGCAAAAGGACGAGACGAAACCATAGAAGACGAGTACACTAGCATGTCTTCTTATCTTGGGCCTCGTCCTTTTGCGCTCAAATCTATTCTAGACTATGAACCAGCACGCCCAGCAAAGCATTTTATTAAATTACTATTATGATCATCGTCCACGTCATAAAGAAATTCACCTGCTAGGTAGCTGCGCCTATTGCCTTAAAAACTCACATTGGACGCTTCACTGCTTCGTAAAATGGAGGATTATGGCGCAGCAAATACTCGCATCTGTAGCAGTATTAATAGTAGGTGACGTTACAGTAGCTTATGTCATATTCACGAAAAAAAATGCGTCGTTTACTTTAAAGGCCAGAACAGCCGTGTGAGCTGTACAATGTGTATATGTACTGTATTCCTAAATTTCTTTCAGCTCCACGATGTAGGTGCTATTACGAAATACCAGTGCCAGCCATAAAACAACAATAATGTCGGGCACAATTGGATTGTATAGCAGCGTTAAAACTCAAAAGTAGATGTTTGCACGATGCATAATGCATTCATAAGAATAGCTGGATGACTGATACGTGCTAGCTAAATTGCTCATTATGATAAGGAGAATTTGCGATTCCCCAACTCGACTGCCCCTTTGCGTACTTCATGCAATACATAACTGAACTTTTTCAACATAATCATGCTGCTTAGACATGGCATTTGGTATCACGTTTCTGAGGCGTCGTCTCACTTTCAGGGTTCCTGCCTCCATGTTTGTGTGTTTCGCAGCTTCACTCTACCGGAAGTCACCTGAAGAAACTTTCACCGGCTGCGCAAACAGATGTGAGCCCGGCAAAGCTGTGGCAACATCACTCACGAGATGCCGTATTCTCGCTCTGGGAGGTCTGTGTAAACCCGCGATTTTCCAGTTGGTCAAGTACGGTTTGCGCGATTCGGCGTTTGCTCGACGGTCGACGCTGTACAGACTCGCGAGAGTTCCACTTGAGTGGACATCACTTCCCGTGCTCTCAGATTGGAGCTTTCCGGAGGGACATACCGGCTTGAACTATCCATTTCCGCTACTGCACACGCACATGACAGCGTCGAGCAGAAAGCGGAAGCAGCCGCTATGGCTTAGCTGAAAGCCCGGTAATTACGAGCTTGAAGTTCTTTTAAAGCAGAAGTAATGGGATTGAGCTATTGTTCACTGCTCTTAGCTAAAGGTTACTCGAGGCAGAAGCGAAAATTAGCGGATATACGTGTAATGAAGATGGAAATAGTACGCGCGCGACGATTCATTTCCGTGAATCTCATTGCGCCTTGGTAATATTGCGGCTAAGCTGCAGCGCTGCTCAGCTCTAGGAAGCAAGTTCCACTGTTGAATGTGACGGGCCCATTCAAGAGCCCCCAGCGTTAAATTATTCATACGAAATCATCAAATCATGATTTAGCAAGAAAAAAGATAAAATAAAGAAAATGGTGCTTCTACCGGAGAAATGGCACATCAGTTCTCATTAGCTATGACACCACGTGACGTGGGTGCCTCCGGGAAGAATACTCGAAGTGCTAATTTTGAAGGACCGTTCTGCGGCGTTGAGTGTGACATTATTTCTTTCGCATTGACAACTCATAAACAGTGCCAAATAGTCCTGATATTTTTGGAGGTACCTGACTACAGTGAAACCTCGGTGATACGAATCTCACGGGACCACCAAAAATATTCGTATCATCCGAAATTCGTATCACCAGAAAACATGGAAAGTTAGGATGCGACAAAAGAAAGCTGGAGTACATTTTCATTTACTGTTTTTCAGGGCCGCAGAAACGTCAGGAAGAACTATGAATGATTGTCAGTGAAGTTTTGAGATGTCGGCAATCATTCGAGCACTCTCAACGCACCTGGTTTAATTAATGAACCAGGTGCGCTGTGACCCGCGACCGCAGTAGCCCCTTCCAAATTTTAGTATGCTTTTTTGCATGAGACCGTAGTACTGCGGCGAAAGTAACGGAAAAAGCGCTTTGACGCGATAGATCAAGGCCCCAAATTTCAGAACCACCGGCCTATGTCATGATTTTGTTATCGCAGAAGTGGTGGGGATGTTTTTTGGTAGATTTACGGCGGTGCCCGCAAAGTGCGACCTCTACAGTCGCGCATATTGACGTTGTGAGGCGTGACTCCTTCACCAAGACCATCCTCGCCTTCTTTCGGTCTTCGTCCACCTTTCATAGGATATCTGATGCACGAAGTACGCACGTGTAAACACAGTACAACGACAGCAGCCCGCGTGGACGCGTTAGAGCAAAAAGAAGCATGGCGTCAATGCCCTCTGTAATCAAAACGCGAAGGCACACGGAGGCACATTAGAACCTCAAAGATTCGCACATACAATCTCGGAGGGCGTGACGCGTCTCTGAAGGTTTATTCCAACCGTAAAAAAAGTATTTTTCTCACACCGTGATTCGGACGATTTCGCGCTGCGGCGCGCATGCCCGCGCTTGCGTTCTCGCGCTCGCTCGTGCTTGGCGCGTCTTCCACGACAGCGCGGACAGCACTTCTTCGTACCTGGGTGGTAGCGTACGTTCGTATCAAACGTCGCGGGGTGAAAATCGGTTCGCAACAACCGTACTCCAATACATTGCAGGCTAATGTACCTTGGCCGGGACCAAAGAAAAATTCGTATCACCCCGAAATTCGTATGAGCTGTATTCGTATCACCGAGGTTTCACTGTATATAGTGTGCGTAATCAATGTGTCATCAATTTTGCACTAGCTCCACCAAATTTAACTTTTTCCTGAATCTACGTCGGCAACTTTCACTTGTAGCTAAACACTGGTATGGCCTCAACAGAAACCGAGTCTTTCCGCGTTAACCGTTTGGGAGAAGAAGAAAAAATAAACGCGCTTCTGAGATCGTGGCCATTGTAAAGGACGCACCGACTGCTCATTATTTTCTAAGTATGGATGGTCCTGACGGTTGGGAAGCGCTAGAATTCGGGGAATAATGAGTGAGATTTCGAGTTAGCCATGCAAAATGCGTGCAATGTTTTTTAGCTTGAGGGCTTACGTAAAATTGGCATGTAAGAACTTACGTGAATCAGTGCAGCATCTCGGGGCTATACCATGTAAGAATACATCAGGGTGAGTGCGCACTTACTAATTTAAGCTCAAAGCGTACGTTCACCGAAAGCTGTAAGTCCAGTAAGCTCGGTGTGATTTTTTAATTAGTCCGTATTGGTCAAACTACATGCCCGAGTGGGTCGTTATTAGCACAGCCATGTGAGCAAACTTCGTGCGTGTATTGGGAACATTAGGCGTCATTAAGGGCAAAAGAATTGACTGTGTTGTACGGTCAGCAACTTCTGTAAAGGCTTACACGACTTCTATAGGGTCAGTTCTACCCGGGAGCTAAGCTCCATTCAAGGCAGAATTAAAATTATTGTAAACATCCGCTATGGCAACAACAACATGCGTGTAGTATCAACTACCGCGTTAAGTTTATTTTTGGTCCGCCTCGGTGGAACAGTGGCTACGGTGCTCGGCTGCTGACCCGAAGGTCGCGCGTTCGATCCCGGCCGCGGCGGTCGCATTTCGTTGGAGGCGAAATGGTGGAGGCCTGTGTACTGTGCGATGTCAGTACACGTTAAAGAACACCAGATGGTCAAAATTTCCGGAGCCCTCCACTACGGCGTCTCTCATAATCATATCGTTGTTTTGGGACGTAAAACCCCAGATAATATTATTATTAAGTTTATTTTTGAGCAACTCGGCTGAGCCCTATTCTTTGAAGTGGCCGTTTATTGAGGACGACGACCTTGAAGTTCGAAGTAGGTTTATTGCTTATGCAAAAAAGAGGACCAAGATCTGATTGCCCTGTGGCCTGAGAGAGCTTATTGGCGCTAATGACATGGCAGCGTGTTTTGATTTCCACCGCTGCTACAATACTTCAGAGTGACGGGTGATGGGAAAGAGAAAACAAGGGGAGTGCATTTGGCACACGCATAGTGGAGCACGCGCATATCGAAGTTTTTCATATGCGCGCGTAACGTGAGGAAGCGCATTGTACACCGATTAATGGAGGTGCTTGTCGTGCAGAGTACTGTGTTACGCGCCAAGCATTCTGAGCGAGCCGGAAAGCCGAGCGTCAACTGCGCATGCGCATGTCTTACCGGTAGCTCCCTGTATGCCTAATACGCCTGAAAAGCATTGCCGCATCGTCTAAAGCGGCGGTCGTGAGCCTGGAATCTAGTGAGAACTCGTCGTTCACTCTGTAGACTAAGTTCCGAAATGAACATCTATTTGCTTCAGACGTGTGTCCCAAAGTTGTTAGAGCAATGCATTTGTGACGATGCTGATCAATTTATGATAGTCATGCTCAAGTTATCAGTGCTGCAGGCTTAGCGAATATCTTTACGCGTTTTTGGAGTCTTGGGAAACGTCGATTACGCGTTCATTTTTTATTTTTATTCTTCGTAACTTGCAACACTGGACCTCGGTGTATTTTTTATCAGTTATTTACAACGGTCCTATGAGGTTAATAAAGCAAGCGTTTCGTTAGTCAAAACAAGCAGGCCTTCGCACTCTTTGTAATGCACCGTTTAGCGACTGATTTTCTACTTTGAACCTACGCAGATGCGGCTGCTAACTGCTTCGTGGGCACTGCTGGCATATTTTAGCGCTACATAAGCTAAAAATCTTTTGCAAGCCTTCCTGTGATACCCAGCGTATGTTTCCCGGCATTCTGCTGCGCCTTTGCGTACATACAGAGGAGTGCTCGCGAGAGGATTAAAAATTATGGAGCCAGTCCACTTTGTCAATGACCAGTGAAAGTGTTCAACCTACGATAAGTAGGTGACACAAAATTACGGCCGATGGCCTGTCATACTCTCTGATATGAAATCTTAACTGTGTGTCCTGGAAGACTCTCTTGAATATTGCTTATGGTTCTTTAAAATTTTCCACTTGAGCAACATGATTCTTTTTCCCGCGAAATGCGTCATCTTGTCAGGCTGGCCGCATGCGGCTGACGTATCCCGAATGGTCTTAATTGCTGTTTGCCGCCCGCATGTTCCCTACATTTTTAGTGAACAAGTGGTGAGTGCGGCAGGGTTGTCCGATTGCTGTGGCACGAAACTTTTTGATCGCTAGCAGACGCAACGCTCTAAGCATACACGGCTTCTCTGTAAAACTTCTCAGCGACAACCTTTCTTTGAGCTCATCTGGCAATGGCAAAATCGTGGTACATACGGTACGCCATTTCTAAAGTTCGGTTTGTTATTCTGAGAACGCAGCTCTGCGACCTCGTGTATCGATATGCCGTTCGCGTCATCTCTTCTGACTGGAGCCCCGCACAATAGCGCCCCGGGGTCTGCGATCATCAAGCGATTCGCGTCGTGCTGTCGACACCGCGCGATCAATAGAAGTACCATGCGTTGGCTTGAAATTCTTCCGTCAACAATCCACAGTACACGCTGGCACAAATCGCGACTTTTTCGTGGCCGTCGCTTACTTTGCCGGCAGTTCAATGCGAGCCTGTATATATATACGAGTGCATATATATATATATATATATATATCCTGGAGTTCTGTATACGCCTTGGCGGTGTTGCAACGGCGCGCTACTCGAACCCACGGCGATCGGCATGTCCAGCAGAGCCAGTGACATTGGCAAAACCGGTGGCTGGACGGTTTAACTTCGGCTGGACACTGCGGGCACGCCGTCGCAGCGAGCCAATATGTGTTGGCAGAAATTGGATTCCGTGTGTGCGCTGAAACAACTCTTCAAATTGGATTCTGTCAGCACGCTCTGCAATAACATCCCAAAAATACACCAGTGGATACAAATCACACACTTCTCATTCCTTTAAGATATCGTCATCGTCAGAGAAAACCTTATGTCTCACGTATGAGAAAATTCATGAATTCCTTTCTTTCAACGCATAGTTGAAGAGTGATTTGCATTATCCGCACATGTCTGCAATTTTCAATTTTGAGTGTTTTTTCTATGTTCTCTCGAGATACGCCGACACCTCCTAAAGCAGCACCCAGACCAGCGTGTCGCGAATGGATCGTTCCCTCCCCGTGTTCGTGGTCGTGGCTTGTCTCGTCCTTCCAGAGCACTATTATATAAACTAAGAGTCGGCTCTGTGTTGGTGCGCGAACGCTTATACCGTCAAGGGCGTGCGGACAGTCCGTTGTGCGCAGCTTGTGGCTCCTGTGAGACACTTGATCATCTTAGAGTGCACTGCCCCCGCATCCGCTACACAGCGGGCTGTATTGATTAAGGAATATAAATTCCTGGGACTGAAGGGCGCGACCCTAGACGATTACCTCTTTCCGAGAGGTTGTGTTTCTCGACGCGACCAGGCCCATTGAGCTCTATTGACTTTTATAGACCAAACGGACCTGGCCATCCGTTTATAGACGTTTGTTTTCGTGTTTATTGATGCCTGTCTAAGTCTTCGTCAATTTTTCTGACACTTCCCTCCCTTCTGTCCCCTTTCTCTCCTCCTATATCCCTTTCCTCTATCTCTTCCCTCCTCCCGAAAGAGTAAGCAGGCGTTGTGCCCCTCCAGGTGGCAGTTGCCAGCTTGCTCTTTCCCTTTTTCCTCTGTGTCCTTGTGTATCTGTGTATGCAAATCAAATAAATAAATAAATAATCTCGAGATTGGCTCGTAATTTTCTGATTGATGATTCTAGGCCTATCATTTCATTGTTGTATTCGTTGTGTGCGTCGATATATGACATCTGCATTGATTTGGCCTGTTTTATATTACTTGTGTATAAGTTTTAGGTGTGGAGAACTTTAGAAGGGGCCTCCTGTTGTATCCAGTCGTCATGGCTTGGCGTAACGCAGGCAAACCCACAGATAGCATAACCATCTGTAGCGCGCGCTGGTGCCTATTATAGAAATCTGCTTCCTCTTGTTCTTAGAGTACCGTGATGATGATTTTAACACAGGCAAAGCCACATATAACATAGCCAACTATAGCATATTGAGCGCGCGCTCGCCCCAAAGAGAAGACTTATTTCTCTTGCTCTTCGAACACCTTGACGATGATATTAAGTGCGGAGTACTTAAGATTAAACCAAGCATAAAAATTCTAGACAAAAAGGAGGAATCAAGGTGAGAAATGGAAAGTGAGAGAAAGAACGAAAAAAAGGAAGAAAAATAGAAATAAAGAGAAATAAGGCGAAAAAGACAGAAAAAACTGGAAAATATAAAAAAAAAGAAAAGAGGAAAGAAAGAGAAAACTGAAGAGAAACAAAGAAGGCTACCACCTCCACGCTTCCTTCAGGCTGGGCAGCACTTGTACGAAGTTGTCTCAATTGTTCTTGAACCAGCGTGCTAACGTATCAATGTATTGCGATGTAATGTTAATTTAAACCCTCCTCCATGATCTTTCTCACAACAGCATTTGCATAATAAAATAAAAGACGGAATGTCGCACCTGCTCTGGCCCCCCTTTTTTTTAGTAATCTCCTGGACAAGACACGACCGCTAGTCTGCGCTACTTCTACGTGGAGCGACATTCGAGGAACTTCCCGAAAGCTGTATGTCTAAGTGTGCAGGCAGCTGTGCTGTGTGGCAGTGCTATGTCAGCAAAACATGAGTGACCAACTGCCACCTCACGAGATAATAACCACAGCGCACATTCCATTGGGGGGATATGTGGAGTTTCCCCGGCATGCAAGTGACGCCTCCGTCTCTTGTTTTGACGGTGTCACCGGTGAAATACCGCGTAACTCAACCGTTAAAGATAGCGAGTATTTTCACAAACAATTGCATATAACTGAGTTAGTTCAAGCCTGCAGGAGTTCCCGCCAACTGCCACGTGTTTTCAACCGATACCTGAATACGGGCCGCCGACCGAACAACCGCGGACGCGCTCCCATGACATTCAATCTCATTTAGCACTGACTACTACTGGAAGCGTACGGTGGGGGGGGTTGTGAAGCTTTTCGCGAGAAACAAACGGTATTTGCAAGCGTATGCGTCGCACGGTTGGGTTCGATCACGGATGTCTCTTCGCTCTAGAAAGCGGGGACAGCAACACATATCGAGCTGTTTGCTTCCCGCTATGTCACGGTAGCTTCCGAGGATATCGATTACAACACGATCCTCGATGCGCAAGCCGAAGCGGGCGCGGCCCGAGAGCATGGCTGTTAGTCGCTCACTTCCTGACTGCATTGTGCGAGGGAAAGTAAGCAATGTCTTCTCCGAGCTGTGAGGCCACGGCCATAGGGACTGATCACAAGTTCTCTCGAGGAGGCTACTTCGCAAGCCAACTATGAGACAATTCGTTTTTGCATACATTTCTAAAGCGCGATTAGATCCGTATTTGCACATGAGTTGTCTTTCTCTATCATGTGCCCTTTTTATCTGCCCTTTACTCCTACGTCATACATTAAAGGCCGCCGTTCAGGTGTCAGCTGCTCGAGATAGACGCAGTGTGGCCGTAAGTGCTACTTTCCTCCTTGCTGCCATCGTTTTGTACATCTTTTCTCAAGTAGACAACCACTTCTCAGTAGTACACTACGTGCTCCGCGCACGTTTGGATGTTAAAGGGCTTTATGCAATCACCCGTTTTGTTTTGTGTTTTTCAATGTCGGGGCGGACGCGCTGAACACTGTTTAGACGGACATAGTGTTGAGTTAGCAAGAATTCATCATAAAAGACGGCAACGCACGCATACATGGACACATGACAAGAAAACGAGACAACAGAAATGCCACCTATCAAGTGAGAAGTTTCTTCGTGACAAAAATTGGTTACCGTCGCTTTCAATAATATCTACGTAAGAAGTGAATCAACGTGGCAACTTATACGCCACGTTCACATGTTGCTGATAACGATGGAATGGCGAGTGTATATCCTAAGAGCCACCCGCACAGCAACCTAGCTGCTAATCGAGACGAGTCACAGCACAGGCAAAAGCATACGAATGTCCCCTGGGAACAAGGTTTTGCTCTCGACGGTGAAGGAAGCCGCTTTCGATATGTACTGAAGAGAAAGCCATGTTGCCTATACGGCATTCCCGGCAATAACGAACGCCCAGACTCTATAAAGGGAAGCCTGCACGAAACGGCATTTGGCGGTCTTTGCGCCCCGTGAGTGGAAGCGACGTTAATCATCTCCGCCGACGATCTTTCTTCCCGCCGTGCTCAAGAGGTTCGTGAATGGATGGTGCGTGCTTTCGAAAGTGGCAGCCTAATTCAAGAGGCTGCGCCAGGACCTTTCTCAACGCAGCTATGGGATTGCCTATAGGCTCATAGCAACGCACTTGCCGTGAGGGCGTGCCCGTATCCGTTCCCTGAGAAAGTGCGCCATTTTCTTGCACTCATCTCTCGGTTGTTGCTTCTTCAGTCATCCTATATGCACCACAAAAAACTTGCTGTGAGGCATTCGGTGATGACCAGTGTAAAGAGCACGAACAGTGTTCTTCCTTTTCGCCCCCCTTGTTTTGTTTGAAGTGGAAAGTATTCGGCCCTTTTGTGTTATTTATAATAAAGTACTTCATAAACGCAGGCTACGCTTTGTCGGTTGTTCCTGTACCTGATGCATGAAAAAAACATGTTTCATGCATGACCATGATGTTAGCTATTCTGGTAGTTACGGCTCCATTTCTCAGCGCAGAAAATGTTAATGCCAAAATGAAATAGCGGGAACGAGAACCTTAGTTTGAATTTTTGTTCCTGAACATTTTATTCTATGCCTCGCTTGCACGTGTAGCCGCGACCCATTGTTCACGCACTGACCTACTGAGCGAGTGGCCGACTGTTGTGGGATTCTAAATCCTGAAGACACTCTGTGCGGTTTTTGCTTAATGTAGGACCAGTAGGCTAGGGCCAGAAGAAGAGAGTGTCGGCTCATCACTGTGTAGCACATTATGCAAAACTATGCAATACTTTTGTATCCTGTAAAGAATGTGTCAGGTTGTAGTTAATGGTGTCAGGTATGTAGATTCCTTGTGGTGTTAAATTGGTTCAGTGATGCACACTCCTGAAGTGACCCGAGAATAATTCCATGATGAATATCATGGCGATATTGAAATAAGTTACCTGCTTAGATTTACCGTCATTTTATGCGTTTTTTTAAGGTCTTACGTGAACGACTCGCTAATCTTGTGCCGCCCAAAAAAATTTCGAATAATGGCTGTGAGACGATGTCGACGAAGGCGCATAAATGGATACAATCTTTTTTTTTTTTTTTTTTTTTGGCTACGTATACGTGCTTAAACAGCGTGAACACGTGAAATCCCTTAATATTGCGTTTTCAGAGGCCTACAACAGACATACAAAGGAGGCAGAGTTTGAAAGTTTTTTTTGGAAATGACGTAGTGCCAGCAAACAAAATAGAAAGGAGGTACATTGAACACACAAACCCACCGGACACACGAACAGACACACCATACCATACATCTATGATCATGTTGCTTGGAACACAAAGAAAAGGTATTTCTGACGCTAGACATGAGCGAAGGCAACAGGTCAACACAACGAAAGCAACATGAAAAAAAAAATGTGGTTGATCACTTTGATATATGAATCAGTATAACACACGGAAGTGAAACGTGTCTTCAGAGAAGTAGTTGAATGTTTATTACACATCGATATATAATGTTAATTGGTGTTTAGCGACTACAGCAGCCTTAGACGTTGACAAACCTATGTTGACGTCTGGTGACACTTCTTCTTCATGATGACAAGCAACGACTCGCGACCGGGATACATTTTCCGGAGACACTGCATTGCACGCGCCGGAGCATCGCGCAAATCGCACATGAACCACACGCGTTCGCAATCCGTGCAAACGAAACCGAGCGGATTTCACTAAATCGTTTTGTGAACTGACGGCCCGCTGCAGCGAAGGGTGCATGATTTACGGGGCGGTGACCGTCCTGTCGACGTGCTTGGCATGCGGCGTCGTGTTGGCGAGGAGCGTACTGCTGGTACGTCGCTTCGACGAAGATATGATCATTTCGGCCCTGCATCGATGTCTGTATGGCAGCCAGTTGGGTCGCGATGGGCTCAACTTCACAAACGCGAGAGGCAGAGTTCTCAGCTTGAGCTATGAACGTGCGAAGGCCTTCCGCTCTCCCCTGGCGTGTCCATAGCTGCACGAATCTTACTTGTGCGACATTCGCCCGTCGACACCGTTGTCTTTCGGGGCGCATAATTAATGCAGCAATTCTCGTAGTCGGTGTCATCGCACTCGTATTGCTCGTATCAGTAGACGATGAAGATACACCATTAGTGCATATGGAAGCTGCACTACGCTGCACACAACGCGAAAGACGAAGCACGTAAATCTCACCAATACAACGCTAACGAAAAAGCACGTAGCGGCGTCGTCACCGACTCATATCAGCGCGTAGAGCACGTCGCAATTACAGCCTCCGTTTGTGGCCTCTCAAATTAGCTCCGGAAACATCGTCGGAGATGCTTACGGAGGCCAGGCTACAATGTGTTTCAAGTAGGGCCGATGCCACCTAGACGGCGTTGGTAGGGCGCTTTGATGCCAGCGTCCGTTCGAGTGCTGGCATCGAGGTGCCGTGTTACTGAGACTAGTGCAGCGTTCTCTGTCGGTGTTAGTGTGATAATACAATACTTCTCTTCTCCGGCCTTAGGCGGCGGCACCACCCCGAGAAACGAAGAACGCATGTACAGAGCGAAGGAGTGTGAGGTATACAAGGCGCGTCTGAAGGACTCTGCGCAAAAGTGGCGATGGCGCAGTCTGTTAAGCGCCCGCTTCCTATCGCCGCAGACCGCGAGGTCATGGGTTCGATTCCCGGGTCTTCCAAATTCGAGTAACTTTTGATTTCTTTCTTTGTATTGCGTTCGTGTACCTTTCAACAACGTCATATCCGGGATGGAAATAGGTCAGTGGTGTCCTGGTGGACCCCGGCATAAAACACTTTCGTGTTAAAAAACAGCTTGCCGAAATAGGTCCATGCTATTTGGGCGAGCCGTGACGTAGTTTACTGTGCTACAGCGTGCGAAACGGCTGTCTAAAAGCTGGGACATGAAGCATGACATCGAATTTAGGAGGATTGTATGTGATCGAGTGTATCGGAGAAAGTGTTTTGAGTACATGAGACAAAAAGTTGAGTGCCGATGACCTGTGTGGACCCGCCTGATGCCAGTCGACGCTGGAGAGGTAGCTGATGCAATGAATACTCTTTGATGAATATGCTGTTCCTTCATTATATATCCTCGATGATCACATTGCATTTTGTTTACTCAAGCTGAAACGCAGAGTGCCATATTATCTAAATGCGAGTAGACAAAGTAAAACACAATTGCCAGAGCTTCCCGACTTCTCTAAAGGGTTTCCCCACTTGTCTCATGTTGGCAGCAATCTAGAGGGTCACACTAGGAATAGATCACAAAAGCAAAGGGCGCTCGGCGCTTTTTCGCAAGAGAAATACGAGGCTGCACGTTAGCGCGACGATTCGTTGTAGGATGCATTATACGTGAAGCGGAAAAGGAGCCTGCTGAAGCACTGCGCCATCATTCCGCGTAATTAATTTTGGCGAATGTTATCGCATGCCCGCAGAACTTTGTAAGGATGCGTTTCTACGTGAAAAACATAAGTTTCTAAGTTTCTCTTTTGTAAGCTCATTTACACTTATTCTACATAGGAACGCCAAATATGATGAAGAAGCGGTATTTCCACGAACGCAGACGTGATAAAAGTTCGGACCAGCACACACGGAAGTAATGCGTCAACGTGAGCTTTACAAGGCAAACTTGTGCCATTGTCGCCGTGGTAGCGCAGCGGGCACAGCAGTGTGACGCTCAGCTAGTGTTAATGGATTGGATTCTAGCCTCGGTGGCAATGCTTGAATATAGGTGAAAGGCAAAATATACAACCTTGTATTTATATTTACCAATGATTTATAATCTGCATTTGAGCACTGAAGCAAGCTTCCAAGCAGATTTTCTTCATTTTTTTTTCGGATTGACTTCCATCGCGCAGCTCACTGCTGCTTGATCTTCAAATTATGGAAATTTCAAAAGTTTTCTTGATTTATAAAATATGACTGTGGATTTTCAAATCGTAACATCATTCGAAGAAATCGTGAACAGTTCATGCTCGCAAACAACAACGCGCCACCCGTTACCTACGTCACTCCCACTCAGTGTGCACTGTACTCGCACCCCTGCTTCCTCTATTTCCATTAGTGATCTCCCTCACAAAATTTCACACCACGCTGGTATTTTGGCGATGGTTGTACAATATCTTCTGATCAAAGTCACGTGGGTCTATTGAGTTAATGAACACTTGTCCAATACCCGACCGAATGCAGCCACAACACCATCAGCGCGGTCCACCTTACAAAAAAACAGAGACGGAGGAACGCCAGGACTGCTTCACCCTCTTCACTTTTGCACCTCCTCTCCATCCGAAAGATGAGGGCAAGCAGGACGATGGCGAGGGTAATTTCACCTGTTCTATGGAACTTACATGGGTCCCTGCGTATTCGGTAATTTCGAAGAACATTGCCACCGCTACCATGCTCGAGGATTCCTCTGCTAAGCGGTGGACAGGGCCCGGAGAACCCGAATCCGGAACCGTTGAACTCGTATAACGACATAACCACTTACCACCGAATCTCGAGAGAAAGGAGACCACCACACCACCCCAAGCTGGCCAAGCGAGAGATCTGGCGTCGACTACAATCACAATCCTGCCTTTCCCGTAATAGGCATGCGTAAGAGGGGGGGGGGGGGGCGGGGAGAGGGCAGGGGGTGCAGCCGGCCCCCTGATTACCCAAAGGGGGCCGCACAATCTACACCACACACGGACTTAGTATGGAAGGCGCAGCGATGAACGCCCCCCCCCCCCCCCCCCCCTAAGCCTTGTGGGGAATGCTGCGCACGTCTCCGCTTCCCCGTCTGTTTACTCACGTATCTACCCTAATGTCACTAGTCCCCATTGCTCATTATGCGGCGTGAGAACCTCGCATATTATCTCTCCATATTATCTGAAACAGTACGAAAGGCCCTCCACCCACCTAATCTCCTGGTTACTCCCTCATCTCTGGCGTGAGGAAGTACTGTCGTCTAAAAACACGAGGGTCTAGCTCCGAGCAGTAAACAGAGCCGGGGAGATAGCTGACAAGCATGGTCTGACAAATTAACTCCCCTTATGTAAGACTCTAGGGTGAAGAAACGTTTTTCATCTTCATCTACTTGCATATATGCTACGTGTGCTCAGTCAATTAATAATTGGAGGCTTATTTAGCATTTCATTACCAACACGTGCCGAAAACCTTCAAATATAATTTTAAAACTGTCCGCAATGGTTATGAATCGTTTGTAGTGAGCCGTCATCAGTGTTGCTTGACAGTGCATTGACATCTGCCAGTCGCAGTTTGTTGAGACATTCACCCTTTATTTCCACTCTCGATTGTATCAAGGTTGAGGTCTGAACTTTTACTTCTAAGCTCGTATTGAATAACGTTGAGGTAATGTTCATTTTTTGCAGTACCCTTTTCACTTATCTACTTTCATTTATTTATTGATACCCTCACGGCTCACAGGAAGCGTTATAGAGGGGATGGGCTTAAGTAAATGACTGCATGAACATACATACATACATACATACATACATACATACATACATACATACATACATACATACATACATACATACATACATACATACATACATACATACATACATACATACATACATACATACATACATACATACATACATACATACATACATACATACATATATATGAAGAAAGGGAAGTGAAGAACTTGATGATATCGGAAAGAAAATACAAATTTACGGTAAATATCCACAATGCTAACGAAGCAAAGTACACCTAAACATCGAGCATCGAAAATAAGCCGTAAGGTAAAATAAGAAGGCCATGACAACAATGACTGACAATATACAGCAGTTCATATATACACATTATAATCTAACAATGAACATCAGTACATCAATGGACACATAAAGTAATAATAATACGAAGGAAGAGGAACGAAGAAAATAATTACATAGGATTGACTACCCAAAATTATTGCATGTGCTCCAAGTTGAAACATGGGCCTTCCAGAAGACCCACGAGGTGGTGGAAATCCCAAGGGTCGACGTGCGAGCGGCCCTTTACAGCTAGCTTTCAGCCGGATGGCCTTCAGAATCCCTTTGTAGGATCTGAAGTTCCACCACTACCACCATCGATATTCTGCCGCTTTCCTTCTTGAGAATTACGTATACTTGCGAGACCTTAACACTATCATTACTCAATCGTCAATGCGTTTGTCTTGTTATTGGCAAAGCGCACCTTCAATTGTAATGTTTTTTGCCCCTGATGAGTTGCCCTCGAATTGGACTGGACACGGTACGGCATGATTTAATTATCGCGCTCGACCTGACAAATCTTTCTGGGCTAGCCTGTTCTCTGAGTTGTACACAGCCTTGTTTATGACGAGGTCATCTCCTGAGCGTCGCAGCTTAGTCCCTTCAGCACAGATTGTCTCATACAGTGTCCCGCCAACAATGCCCCTAGGGGGTGTACGCCGATAAACAACTTTCTTGGCTTCATTCCCTTCGTGTCCATGTTATCCAATCCGCAGATGGTGTACAATGTAGTTTTTCAGACGAGAATTCTACTCACAAAGCTTATATATCCAAGGCTTCCTGATTTCGGAGACACCTCAATTCCAAATGGATGAAAACATCAAATCGAGAGCAATCCAAATAAACAAGAAAATACTGAGAGATGTGGGAAAAATAGCAGGAAAACAACTATCACAATGTACGTTAGTTCTCAGCGCACAAGGGTGGGGTGGGGGGATGCTTCAGGGAAAGAAAACTGCCAGAGACAGTTTACCTGACATGTGGGCCTGAAGACAGCCGCGCTAGTAGATTTCAGAAATTTCAATAAGCGTTTGATCACTTGGTATCAGATTGAATGAAAACATTACGAAGCTGAAATGAAATATACTTACTGAAACATAGGTGCAGTCGCGAGCAAAATTTCATGGACTAAGTGGATTCATAAGCAACGCACAAGGGAAGAAAGAGAAAACAAGATGAAAGCATAGAAACAAATAGACAGAGAGAGAAAGATATTGAAAGCAAACAGACACAGAAAGGACAGAAAAACCAGACGTCAAGACAGAAAGAGGAAGCAGAGATAAAGAGAAAGAAAGAAAGAAAGAAAGAAAGAGAAATGAAGAAATAGTGAGAGAGAAAGAAAAAGAAATGAAAAAGTTAAAAAAGGAGGTAAAAAGTGCGATGCAGAGAAAGAAGTAAATAGAAACAGAGACATCCAATCAAACCCGGTCGATACTTAGCCAATACTCGTTATTGACCACGGGATGACGTGAACACTTCATGCATCGGGGTGTGAATGTAGGTGTGCCTATTCAAGTCAAGGCCAGCCGAATGACGACCAGCTGTACTGTGCCCCCGCTTTGTGCGACTCAGAGTAAGCTGCGCAGGTCTGTTTGTTTTCATCCTTAAATGAGCATGGCTAAAGTATTGCCAAAATCAAAAGCAGTTAGTCATGAACGGCAAGATCCGTTGCGTGAGGTAATTGTCAAACCCTTCGTTTATTATAGCTGTGACATTTGGGCACCGGTTTCTGGATGGAGAAATGTAGGCAGCCATCAATATAATGTCACTCGATGTATGTTTGAGCGTAGCGCATCTCACAGTGCTGTCACAAACAAGACGGAAAGCGATTATTGCCTTTGAGACAAAACAGTACACAGCATATAAGAGAACGAGTTCCTGTCTAGCGTTTCGACACAATCCCAGACCGGTATGCCCTTTGCAGAAGGGTTTTTGGTTAGCATATGCAATGCGCACTGAACAGCACCAGGAATTTACCGCGACGAAGCGTGTCCTTTTCCCGTAGGTTCAACGCGTTTGACGCTGTAGAAAATTGCATTTCATGCATTTGAAAGCCCCGCGCTGTCACTGAGAAACTGCAATAGCACTGCCTTCGTGCTCCTGATTGTACCAATGGTGTTGTATTCAAGATCGTTGTGTGTTTGAAGATGGGACAGTAGTGCAGCTTAGGAATGCAACGAATACAAGAGGAAACCTTTTGGGACAGCAATTTGTTTGTCAAGTGGAATGTTTTAGCGTTTGTAAGCGTCAAAGTGCTATCTAGGCGGGGTGGGGCGGGAGGGCAAGGATGGGTTTGACAGCAAAGGCGTGGAGCCATGTCAAGCTTATCGTACAGTCTTTGATCACAGGTTATTTCCCTCGGGTGCCTAGTATGTTGTAAAGCTACCGCAACAGCGTTTATTGACAAGAACATTGTGGTGGGCCGCATGAATTTCGACAGAATAGCAGCGTGGCTTGAGACGTATTGTAAAGAACCATACTAAGCAAAAAAAAAGCGTAGCTTGCCGAGTGAAGATATCTCATGTTAGAATCTCACAGGCCTCTTAACTTCTGGGTTGCCTCTGGATCCCGTCATATGCACGCTCACGTCTCAGATGGCGCCATATTTATTGTTGGAAACCACCAGCCTGATAGGGCTTCCCGATTTTCCTTTTCAGTACCCTAATTCGGATGTCTGAGGCTTGTCAAGATTCTACTAGTATGTTGAAACTTATGCAAATAGTAAGACTGCGTTCTGCGGCAGGAACTGTGGTTTGGTATCACAAGTACTGCGTGGTTATGCACAAATATATATTGTACCAAATACGTAAGGCACACGCATTTGTACATAAATTAGTTGATAATGTGCGGTGCTTTTAACCCTTTCGCGACCGAAAGAAAACTAAGAAAAACCTGCCAAAATCACCAAATTTCTTTTCGCTCAATTTGTGGGGTACTTTTTTTTGTTTGAAGAAAACGGTAGCATTCTTTCAATTCCATGCCGTTCCTTTATTTCACTAATCGCGTAGAAAAAGATGAATCGTAGGTGGCTTGACCGCATGGCAATGCAATGAAATATGGCTATAAAATGAAGGCCGAGGCACAAACATCTCAACGTGGACAAGTGTGGCCATCTAGCGTCAAAAAATACAAGCATGACAAGTATAGTCTTCATTCGTTTCATGCGCGACCAATTTTCCTTGATGACGAGAACAGCCGTCATCGGTCTTTTTGTCGGAAATCTCACAACGACTCTTATTCGTTAATGGTCGCGAATGGTCGCGATGTCAGAGTAGTCCTTTCAGCGCCGAACAAGCTTTATAAGCTGTGCAAGGCCACCTACCTCGGTTCTGAGAAACTGAGGTGCCAGAAAAAGCACAAAGAAAGCTTTGTGAAATGTGAGAGCAACATCGTTTATGAGTTACCGCTGTCCTGTGGCAAGAAATACATAGTGCAGACGGGACGGTGTGGAAACGACAGGCTACGTGAACACGCAAATAACGTGCGAACGGGAGGCGTGGGACATTTGGCATTCCACTGCAGGAAGTGCGGGTGCGATCCCATCTATTCGCAGTGTATTGCGATAGGAAGAAGCCAGGAGCAAACGACACGTGAGATAATTGAAGCGGCGAAGATAGCGAGTTTGGGAGACGCGTGCGTTAGTGCACCTTCTATAGATCTCTCGAAAAAAGAACTTGATTTTTAAGCAAGGCCCACAGAGTGGCTCGACTGTAATGACAATCTTGAATGTCCTCTTGATCTCACAAAAAGAAATTTTCAGTATCATTTTGTTGACTGCATATCTTAACTTTCATGCAATCACTCATCACTGGTTTTCCTAATCTGCCTGTACATTGCGCCTGCGTACGTTGCTTTCTGTTGTATATGTATATATATGTACCCCTGTGAATAATAAAGCATTTGTTGGAAGTCAGCGCTAGTGTCCGCGTCGCTTTTCGTCCTTGTCCTTTTGTGCGCTAAAAAAGTGAAACATGAATTACCAACATGCCCAAGCATGCGCTCTTTAAAGGGGTAAATAACTCGTATACGTATACTAAAGTTGTCAATCTACTCATGTAGCATCAATTTCATACACTCTTACTAAGCTGCATATTTACTCTCGTAGAACTATCATTTCAATCTAAAGCTATCGAAATGCTTGTGCATTGAGATTTCTCTCTGTCTTTTTTTTCTTTTTCAACCCAACCGCAAACGATACTTTACGGTAACATTTCCCCCACAAGCCGACATACTTTCAAAGGTAACGCGCCGCGCTTCTTATCGCGAGAACGCGGGTTTGATGCCGTTATTTCAGTGGGCGCGGAATCCATTGCAGGGGGCACGACGGCTGCATTTCAGGGGGGCGCGGACTGCAAGAATACCCGTGTACTTAGTTTCGGGTGCACTTCACATAACCCCAGATGGTCAGAATTAACGCGAGGTTTCTCGCCATGCCATGCCACGGAACCAAAGTGTAGCTTGAGTACGTAAAACACGATCCATGCTAAATACGCGCTGACTTCGGTTCAATTTGCGAGAGCTGTAGTTGACGACTGTTTTGTTTATAGGGAAATTTTTTTTCACATCTCATGGAAAAAAAAATTTTAATCTCATAACGAACATACCTCTAGGAAGTCCAAGTAATGTATTGTTAATAAGAGTAGCTATCATGGATAACGGGAAAGTCCATTTTCTGAACTTTTATTTGTCGTATTAATGACTTCGGGGCATGATAATTTTTGCAAATACTTGCATCTTTGCGCTGCCCACAATGCTGCGGTCATCCGAAATATAGGCATCAATGAACTACTCCCGTCAAGTCTATTAAAAAAGGCTAATTTTATTTAAGGAATGGTTTTTTAAAGTGTAATAATCACATGCTTAAAATTTTATTTTAAGATAGTCATCCTTGCCTTACCGCATAGGTGTCATTTAGCAGAAGACTGACTAGTGCGGCATTTAATTAGCATGTTATTTCTTAAAGCTAAGCAATGTGGTTTTCGAAATATAAAATTGTTCGGCGCCTACAAACACACGATGCCCTTCGAACAGACATTTCATATTTCGAACAGTAAAGAGATTTGTTGAAACGATTCTTTCTCGGCATTTTTTTTATGGCTGAAGAAAAAATAATGACATAAATGTATTGAATAGTTAAACCAGCTGAAGTTCCATTTTCACTGCCTAAAAATAAAATAAATTCTCTGCTTTCTTTGTGCGAAAACAAATATATAATTACGAGGCACTTCGTAATAAGGAACTCTGGATAATTTAGACTACCTCGGCTCTTTAGCGTGCACTTATATATAATCACACAGGTGTTTTCCCATTTAGCGCTTATTGAATATATTAATATGTGGGGTTTTACATCCAAAAAGCACGATATTATTATGAGAGACGCCGTAGTTGATGGCTCAGGAAATTTTGACCATCTGGTGTTCTTTAACGTACACTGACATCGCACAGTACACGGGCCTCTACCATTTCGCCTCCATCGAAATGCGACCAACCGCGGCAGGGATCGAACCCGCGACCTTCGGGTCAGCTTCCGAGCACCGTAGACACTGTTCCACCGACGCGGACAAGTGCCCATTGAAATGCCGCCTCCGTGACGCGGAATCGAACCCGCGTCGTCGATTCCAGCAGTGCAACTCGTAAGTCACTAAGCTGTCACGAAGGGTACTTGCCAAGTTTAGACAGTATGCTACTGGCAGAATAGACATAACATTTCGTGTGGTGTTTTATTGCGATAGCAATTATATGGACAGTCTCGAGGGGTTTTTGCCGTCGCCGTTGCATCGCCGTCGCCGTCATGTCGCGTATGAAGTCCAAATTGACAAGAACCCCCCTGCGCATCGTACGTTCTACCAGCGGGTAATAGCGGGCGAGCGGGAGCGGGGAACGCGGCTGAAGCGGCGATCAAACGAGCCGGCATCTCCGTCGCTCTGAGGCGCATGCGATGAGATCCCTCGAACTGTTCAACCGGCCCCGCCCGTCGTTCGCGAGCGTGAAAAGAGGCGAGGGGGGGGTGGGGGGGGTCCCGCGAGCGACCTTCGATTTTACGACCGCGGTCGTCGCGGGCGCGCGCGTTATCTCCCCATCTCGGCAGCCGACAGCGGGCGGCCGGTGTACCCTTCAACGTGCTGCGCTCTCAACGCGAAACAAGCGTTTTCTAGAGTTGCATGAGATCGGATCCAAAAGACTTAGCTGCCAGCCTCACTTCGTATAACATTACAATTTGTTGCTATCGCATTCATTGCTTCATCCTTGCGGTGAAACTGTGCTTTTTTTTTTTTTACTTGGAGCGTCCGTGAGCTAGGAAAGTAGCGGAAATTATTCAAATAAGACTTAAAGAGTTGGCTTCACCTTCAGAAATTTTGTATCCGAGCACCCTCTATTTTCCTCCTGTTTTATTACCTCACGGCTGAATCTTACATTAGTAGATGAAATTTCGAAGGAATGATAACAAAATGAAGGAAGTCTTGTCGCAAGTTTACACCAGCATTACAGACTTTTCATGCAGGAAGTCTTTGTAATCGTGAAGAAAGAATAAGTACGGAAACTGAACTACGAAGAAAGACGAAGAAATGAGGAATTCGTATAGACGCAAATGCAAAGAAGGATTTCGTGTGGGGGCTCTAAGTGCTTCTGACAAGGAGGCCGAACAGCGCATCAGTGCTGCAAGGGTGCTCAGTATTTCTTTCACGTACGTGTGCACAGGCGTAAGGGCGAAAGCGGAAAGCATCTGGGACGCACGGTTAAAGCAACCACTATCTTTCAAGCCATATGCGCTGCATACGTCACACGGTTAAACCGTACCCCTAACAGTCGGCGTAACGCGTTACTGGTTTAGAACAAAGCTTACAACAGAGAAAGCTTAGAACATCTAAGCTTTCTCAAGGCGTTGGAACATGTAAGTTTTCTGGTTGATGCGCGCAACGCGACCACATTCGCAGACGTCCATGTCTAGATTGCAGGTCCCACGTTCAAGCCGCCATCTTGACGTCAGCGCCTCATGCTGTATCGGATATCTCGTCTGTGCTGTGTGCGCAATGACAAATGAATGGGCAAGCAGGCGTCCCGCGGATTGGCTTTCGATTCACGCTTATCTAGTAGTTGTAGTGCACTCCAGGGAGTTTGATTTACGGAGTACGCAAACCTAATGTGATATCCACGCCAAATGGCATGAATCGTTCCTTTTCTACATCTATATCCAGTCTCCTGTCTGGAAAGGTGCTCGTCGTGGTTAATAGCATTTTAACAATGCTAAATATTGAGATATTTATTTCAACGCTGTGTGCTTCCTGGTAGGTGGGATGATTGAGCATCTGGACACAAAGTCCACTATTCCGAGGTGTTATTCATGGTAACGCGGAGTGTAGCAACTGTAACAAATTGAAAGCGAACTATAAAGATCAGAAGAAAGTACAGCATGGTTCCTAAGCACGGTTTGTTTATTCCAGTCTCTCAGAAGATAAGAAGAAAGCTACAGAAGAAAGTGAACATGTTCCTCGTGCGCTATGATGAACAATAAGCACCGATGGTGAAATTTATTCAGGTGCAACCTACGTCTACCAAACTGTGCCTCAGAATAATGTGCTTTTGGCCGGTAAAACACCAGAATTTTTCAGTTCTTATTATGGTGCACGTTAAAATATGCTCCGACAATATACACCATCTATTCTTCAGTTTTGCATCAAAACAGGGATAAGGGACGTGAGCTGTCGACTTTTATCTGATGAAGTGGTACCATTTATCTATATACTAATGGATATACTAATCTTAAGTCGCCCTTCTCTAGGCTGCTTGAATAAGGGTGGCGGCCGCGTATTACGCATGGCGTCATAATGGAAAAGCAACATCAGGAGGCCCCACGTGTGATATTCCCTGGCATGGCGTATTATCTTCAAATCTTCAAACATGCTTCACCTACATGCTGATTTAAAAGACAACCTATTTCTCATGCCGGAGCTTGCGCATATTTAGCGTCTGACAGAATTTAATCCAGAAAATATTCCCTCCAAACTAAAGGTTGCTTCAAGAGGGCCTGTCTTTGTCAGGGCCTCCATTTTGCGTTGAACTTCTGTCCTCTTCGGTCGATAACATCCGTTACGCCATTCATATGCGGAAGCTCAGCAACGAAAAGACCGTCTCTTAATATCAAGAATCCTGTGCTGACTTATTCGTAGTGAAACTGTCTCGCAGGTTCATGACAGAAAAATGCGGTGGCAATCCGTTCACCCCCGCTTTTGTATTCGCACGGCACGACCATCTCGGATGTCTGAAGTGCTATATGATTCGTGGCGATTTTGTTGGTGGCGTTTCCTCTTACACGACTGACGTCTACACAAAAGTGACCCGATAAATTTTTTGCTTACATCAAAGTGGTCAGCCCGTTCCTGGCCACCGCTGCCGCTATGTAGAGAGTCGACGAGTTTGCTATAACAGTTTATCCGCGAAGACGAGATTTCAGTCAGGCATAAATTGAGATTGACGTAGTTGGTTTAGGGAAACGGAGAGGAGGAACGCAAGTGCGCCTATAATAGGGTATAATAAGCCTCGTTTACACCTGACAGAGGTCAGGTGTAAACGAGGCTTATATCAAATTACATTTGTATTGTGCTCTCCTTTTCTTTTTTTATTCTTTTAGAAAGTGTCCGTGAGAATGCCGAACAGGCAACATGGGCAGAATGGGGTGACACTGGCATTGTTTTCTCACCACGTGCAGCAGTCGTGTCAGCCTTTATTGTTTGTCTAGTTTGCTGATACGTCTCGCCTCTGGCGCCATTTGTAACCTATAGTCTATTAAGACCTCAGAAAATATGCCAACCCCGCTCACAACCATCACTCACCCTGCTACTGAGAATTTGCGCAAACGCTTCATCCAATAGCGCTTATTCATTTTCATAGTCGATTTTCGAATACAGACACACATTTGTGTGGCTTGTTCAAGGTCCAAAAGATTTGTTAATATTTCTCGGAAATAGCGTCATCGCCGCTCAGCCAAATGTAATGTTTTATGTAGCAACGATGAACCTTTAACACTTAATATTGAACCTTTAACACTTCAACAGTTTTTACATTAACCAAGAAATACCACTTACAGTTCGACCGCGAACCAGCCAGCACGACATTCACAAGTGAAGGGCGCGAGCGTCGCAGTTGCATAGCTCGGCACACTCACTCATGAGTGCACTCAACTCACACTCATTTGAACGTGGTGAGTTGAGTATGAGTGAGTACTCATGCGTGTGAGTGGACGTGAGTGTGAACGTGAGTGAGAACTCATGAGTGTGAGTGGACGTGAGTGTGAACGTGAGTGAGTGCGAAGGCTGAAAAAATTGTGGTGAGTGAGTTTGAGTGAGTACTCCCTTAAAGTGCCGACCTATGGCCGAGCTCCATACCTATGGAGCTCCAGAGCTCCGACCTATGGCCGAGCTCCAGTGTGAGTTGAGTGCACTCATGAGTGAGTGTGCCGAGCTGAGCTCGGCACACTCACTCATGAGTGCACTCAACTCACACTCACACTCATTTGAACGTGGTGAGTTGAGTATGAGTGAGTACTCACGAGTGTGAGTGGACGTGAGTGTGCACGTGAGTGAGTACTCATGAGTGTGAGTGGAGATGAGTGTGAACGTGAGTGAGTACTCATGAGTGTGAGTGGACGTGAGTGTGAACGTGAGTGAGTGCGAAGGCTGAAAAAATTGTGGTGAGTGAGTTTGAGTGAGTACTCCCTTAAAGTGCCGACCTATGGAGCTCGGCACACTCACTCATGAGTGCACTCAACTCACATTCACTCACACTCATTTGAACGTGGTGAGTTGAGTATGAGTGAGTACTCACGAGTGTGAGTGGACGTGAATGTGAACGTGAGTGAGTACTCATGAGTGTGAGTGGAGATGAGTGTGAACGTGAGTGAGTACTCATGAGTGTGAGTGGACGTGAGTGTAAACGTGAGTGAGTGCGAAGGCTGAAAAAATTGTGGTGAGTGAGTTTGAGTGAGTACTCCCTTAAAGTGCCGACCTATGGAGTTCTGCCTTCGAAGCGCTCATTTTAACACAAAAGTATTTTACGCCGGGGTCCACCAAGACATTCATGTCGTATTTCCGTCACGGAAATACATCAGCAAAATGAACGCGATCAGTTGGACAAGAAAAAAGATTTCCGTTGACAGGATTCGAACCCATGACCTCTCGGTGCTTGACGATGGCTGTCGGGCGTTCAACCCACAGCGACACCATGGACCCTTTTTTTTCGTTATTCCCGACTTTCACACTTGCAGTCACGGGTTACAAGCATAAAACGCGTGGGCCATGCTTTGGCCGGCCCGAGAATAAATTTTTGAGACAGATTAAGTCATCAAGTACAGAATTCCGTACTGGGGGTCGGAGAGCGAGCGAAGCACCTCTCCCAGACGCACCACGTTTTCAATAAAGTGGTCGCGAACAAGATGAACAAGCAGGTGAACATGGTGAAATTCCAATTTCGAGCTCTACCCAGCGCTAGAATATGGAATTGATCTTTTCCAGCTAACTTGGAATTTCATCTCTCCCAGCTCACTTTCCTCTCTCGGGGCTCTTCGTTCGCGCGGCGGTGTCGTGGTGTGGAAGCGGTAGAGTTGAGGTAAAGCGTGGCCTCCGCGATTAGCTCTGGCAATGCGCCATTGCTACGGCCATTCTGCTATTCGGTGCGTTTCTAATAGGAGTAGTATAACATTTTCAACGCTTTAGCACACCACGAGGTGGTGGCTTTGGCTCAAGCCTCAATCATAGCATCCATCCATATGATAAAACGCTCGCCCGGTTGTCGCACCTCGTTTCACGTTCGCCCTGCGAGAAATCACAGCCAGTGTACAGATAGAAAGGATGCGCGCCGCGTTCCTCTGCGCGTTTCAGGATGCTTGTTGATGCCATCTTGGCGCTCGATTCACCGTATGTGGTAACCAGGTATATGCTAACAGCAGCAGCTACCGTAAGGGTTACATCATGATTATGGGCGTTAGTCGTCAGGACGAAGATGTGCCACCAGGCGTCATCGTGGGTGCGTCTACATCAAGCGGTGACGTATCTGCCAAGCACCTATACGCACCACGCAATGGTGTTCTCCAGTGTGACTGCAATGTCAATTCGCCCAGCCTAGCAGATAAAAAAGCAATATGGAGACGGGGGCCGTCAAAATGGAACTAGATGCGCGCGTCTTGCCATTTACTTTTTTTTATGTATGGCTGAGGTTTGCTGCACCTTTTTATTATAATTGAGAAGAAATAAAGTGAGATGCAGCCACTTCTCGCTTGCAACGGCTGATCCTCTTCGGTTGGTTATTAGGGCAAACAGAAAAAGTCAAAAGAAAATTGCACATTTTTGCAATCACTGCGTAACCCCTGTCCTGCAAAAGTTCTCATGGCAGTGAAATCAGCGAATAAGCGATGAGTTGCTGCATATCTAGGTTTATGTGTTTGCGAACTGCGGTCACGTTTTATTCTATCGCATTAGCAAAAGAGGTCATGAAAAGGCAGGAGTAGAGTTCAGGTGCTCTCTTTTTTTTTCTTTAAAAGTTTCAGATGCAAACTAATCTAATCCGCTAAAAAGGTCAACGGACTATCACGAACTTTTGCAGCCATAGAATGCGAGAGCCCATCTTAACGTTCAAACGGTTAAGGCAGACAAAACACGAACATTTCAGAACTTCACGTCAATGAAGCACGGGGCATCACCGCGGAAATCTTGAAAGGGATTTTATGCGGCGTTAAACTTTGCGACGCGTTATACAGGACTATCCTAATGCGCCGAGCGAATGAGCTATTGCAAAGTTTACAGGGCCAGCAAAGGAAGCGAAGCGAGTGCTAGACTGTATAATGAGCGCCCAGAGAGCGTGAACGGTCCGAGGCGCAGCTGAATGTCGTCGCAGCCTAATCGCCGCACTTATGCGACCACTTTTGCGAAAGGCGCACCGTGCCATCTACGCGGCGCGGTCGTTAAAACAGGTCACCATGCACTAACAAGCTCTCTACAGTTGAGCTCGGCCGAGGCGAGTGCGCAGAAAACGTTTACGCGCCTGCGTCCCTTGGGAGCCTCGCTTTCATACAGCGTTAAATAAATTTATATTCCAAGAAAAAGCCGTAGCCATCGCTAAGTTTCGCATAGTGCTATACTGTTTCAGTGGAAGTCGAAGTGCTGCAGTGGCTTTCGAGGACGCTCCTTGGGTCAGTTGCACAGAAAATGAAATGACAATGAACAAATTTGCGCCCATTTCGTAGCTCTAACAAGCGTAAAACATGTTTCTTTTTTGGCGTTCCTCATATTAGGAATCCGTATTAGTGCGCAATGAATTCTTTATTGCCGACCAATCAACACTCTCAGCACAATACATAGCTTCCACTCCAAGGCGTTGTTGATATACGACGCTGCAGTTAGCACGAAACCCGAAATGTGGTGCAAATAAAATACGAACTGCTTTGCCTCCACCGCTTGCACTCGTGCTACAGTCATCGTGGAGGCCAATTGTTAGCAAAAGTACAATAAAAACAACTGGCGTGATTTGGAGTGCAGGATCCCTTTAAACGGACACTGAAGTATATCAATGGATCGGTTTTAGAGTTGTGCGCCGCCGCGCCGCGCCGCCGCCGCTGCCTGTTTTTGCTCACGCCGATCGCGCCGCCGCCGAAATTTTCAGAGTGACCGCGCCGCCGCCGCCGCCGCGCAATATCTTCGGCGCGCCGCCGGTAGCCTTTCGTTTTAATCCGAACGGGGAACCGGGGCATAAAATACATCACTTCACTTGGCAAGCTTTTCTCGATGTGTCGGTGTAATGGACTTTCTATTCAGCCGCCGCTGATTGGAGGAAGCTCGGCCAGCCGCGTGCCCCCCTCTTTCCGATTCTTCCTCTTCAACGTCAATATTACGTCATGAAGTTTTCACAACTCTTGACTCAAATTAGAGGAACGGAATGTGCTTCAACCATAGCGGGAAAGAGCACGCCTAGCATCCATAAGTTAACCTCCTCCGAAGCCACTACCACTTCGGGCTCATGTCACAATTCCCATCATGCTCTTGTTTGTTTTCCTTTTTCATGGTGAGCTCATGCGTAAATAAAAGAAAATTCACGGGCGAACGGCTCACGTCCACAGACCAACCTCCTCCGACGCCCCTCCCCCCTCGTGCTCCAAGCTCTGGGGAAAGTTTCCAGCATGCTCCTGTTTCATTTTTTATGGCTGGGGAGTTATTCTCGATGTGTCCCCCCTAGGGAACTGTCCATTTCGGCCGCAGCTTACTGGCTGGAGTTCAGTGACCAGTGCGCTCCCTGTTTCCGGATCATCTTCCGGAACGTCATTTTGATGCCACAAAGCTTTCACAACTCTCGACACTCATGAGAGGGACGAAATGCGCTTCAACGCAACGAACGCAGCGCCCAGACATCCGCTTTTGGGCGTACATCTCGGAGGCTGTGCATAAATTCTGATTGGGTAAGCTGTCGAATTAGGTTTAATGCGACCGCCCGTCTAACGCACCTGCGAAGGTCGGTACGCATTCCCTGCATGGTTCTCCAACATCTGGGAGACATTCATAAGCAAGTTCAGACTTGACAAACAAGTTCCTGTTCCTGTAAATTTCGTCCACTTTCTTCTTACGCTGGGAATGTGCTGACGGGTTCGGTGCATTGACGTGGTATATATATATATATATATATATATATATATATATATATATATATATATATATATATATATATATATATATATATACCGGCCTTCGTTATCCTAGACGAAGGCCGGTCCCACGGCCGAAACGTCGGAATAAACTGTGCTGAAACGTACGTCGTATCTCAAGTACCTTCCTACAGTCTCAGGGCCTGCGTGATGATACTTCCTATAGTGCTTATATATATATATATATATATATATATATATATATATATATATATATATATATATATATATATATATACATACGGGCCTCTGCCATTTCGCCTCCATCGAATTGAGACCGCAGCGGCCGGGATCGAAGCGGTGACCTTCGGGTCAGCAGTCGTCGAGCACTCTAACCGCTACACCACCGTGGTGGACGCATCGACGTGGTCAAGAGCAAACATCACGGCCAACCGCTTTTTCGAGTAACTGAATGCGCTCTGCCGAAATGGATTGTGAACATCTTCTTCAGATGGTTACATCGAGAATAGCTCCCCGGAAGTTGTCGTATATATATTTCTTTCCTCCAGAAGTCTCAAGAGTCTTGCCTGACCTCAACGCTGCGGCGTCCTACAGCCTAAAAGGGAGACGATCCAACTCGCTGGATAGCATATTCGTGGAGTATCGGGGCTACTACATTGTACATAGATAAATCAAATAGATAAGTAATATATATCGATGGTTTAATGCACTTTTTTTCCAGATTTTTTTTTTACTCGAGTAAGTCGATAAATAAATAAAGAAGTAAAGGCAATGAAACACTTACAATAACCGATAGCTGAGCTAATTGGTAGGTATTCATGTTGAAAAGATACGGCGTGAAAACACAAGGGTGAAGTCAAGAGACTGACCAGTTATCTCTCACGTTGATCATCACGCGCAACTGACTGATCGGTATCGCCTCTTGCCCGGGAATGCGCACATAAGAGTTTTAAGTGCAGAGCAGTTTAAGGGCCCGGGCTGTCGCATGCAGTCATCGCATGCTGTCATCGCATACTGTCATCGTATGCTGTTGTAGTTTGACGTAACGCAGGCAAACCCACAAATAGTATAGCCATCTGTCGCATATTGAGCGCCCACTCGCGTCTTCTTCCTCTAGTTCTTCGAGCGCATTGATGATGATGTTAAGTGCGGAACAGTTTAGGGGCCCGGGTTGTCGTATGCTGTCGTCGCTTGGCATAACGCAGGTAAAGCCAGGCATAGAAATAGAAGAAATGGAATCAAGCAAAAAATAGAAAGAGAGAGAGAGAAAGAAAGGAAAAAAAAGTCACAGTTTCACCGCAAGGGTGAAGCAATGAATGCGATAGCAAAAAATTGTAATGTTATACGAAGTGAGGCTGGCAGCTAACTCTTTTTGGATCCGATCTCACGCAACTCTAGAAAACGCTTGTTTAAGAGAATTCTCTTCGCGTTGAGAGCGCAGCACGCAGAAGGGTACGCCGGCCCGGCCGCCGAGAAGGGGGAGATAAAGCGCGCGCCCGCGCCCGCGCTCGTAAAATCGAACGTCGCCCCCCTCCCCCCCGCCCCCGTCCGCTGTCGGCCGCCGAGAAGGGGGAGATAACGCGCGCGCCCCGCTCGTAAAATCAAAGTTCGCTCGAGGGACCCCCCCCCCCCTCGCGTCTTTTCACGCTCACGAACGACCGGCGGGCCCGGTTATATATATACAATACATATACGGCAAATGACGCCGACGCCAACGCCGACGCCGACGGCGAAAACCAGCCGCGAGTGTCCATATAATTGCTATCGCAATAAAAATAAAAAAGAATAGAAAGAGCAAGAAAGAGAAATAAATAAATAGAGAGGAAGAAATCAGTAAACATTGAGAAAAAAAAAACAAAAAAAAGGAAACAGGGAAAAATAAAGAAAGAGAAGAGGAAAGAACGGGAAAAAAAAGCAACCGAAGAGAAACAAAGAAGGCTGCCCAACTCCGCGCTTCCTTCAGGTTTGGCACCACTGGTGCAAAGGTGTTAATTTTTTTTTTTTTTTTGTCTATCCTTCTTTTCCGCCGCTGTACGATTTTTCAGGTGGCGGCGTTTGCGGTGTCTGGACGACTTTGTTGCGTCCGTGTTTGCACACCCTGTCTTTATAACGGCCCCAGTACAGCCTCTGAAAATACGATATCCAGTGCGGTATCCTCCCTTGGCATTAAGCCAGAACGATGATTCACGTGACATGATTAGAGCAAATACTTTCTATTGGGCCATATACGAGAAATATCAGTTGTGAATTGTCTCCTACCCTGCTTTGCCATGAATTTGCCCACCCGTTCTTCCTCACCTCGCGTGATTACCGTGCGCGATGAACTTATTTTTCACTGTTTTGTGAGTTTCCGATTACGCAAGGCGAAATAACAGAGTGCAGCCAACAAGCTCGAAATTCTGATGGGCTCAACGCTTAGTGCTCCAATTGTACACGTGCTTTATGAAGAAATAAGTGTCGAGGAGATATGGAATGGAACGAATGGAAGAGGAACCGGATTATTTGATTCTTCCAACGGACGGACTCTTTACAGTAAGGACGATGCAGCTCTCCAAAAAAATAGACCAACCCGCTTTTTTGATTGCGTACACTTTTTGATTGCAATAAAATTATATGGACACTCTGTTCAGGTTTTCATTGTCGCTGTCATGTTCCGTATAAAGCCCAAATCGGTAACTTTTGTTCGCGCATTGCATGCTGTACCCGCTAGTAAAAGCTCGCGAGCGCTAGCGAGGAACACGGCTGAAGCATAGATGAAACAAGCTGCCCATCTCCATCGTACATAGGGCGCATGCGAGGCCTGCCATCGGTTGCTCCTCAACAAGAAAGGAAGCCTTGTCCGTCTTTCGCTGGGTGAAGGAGCATGAAGAGACGTCGGGGGGCTGCGTGGCTCGATATCCGCAGCTGTGAACTTAGACTATAAGGGCGCGGTCGCGAGCGCTGGCGCGCGCGCTATCTCGGCAGGCATCAGCAAACGTGTCTCGTATACCCTTCTACGCGCTATCATCTCACCGCGTCGTGCTGTGACCACTGATACGACAAACTGCATGAGAACTGCTTTTATCTTTCTTGGGATACTTCAACGGAAAAATTTTGGTCTGGCTGTCTGTCTGTCGGTCTGTCACCCGATTCAGCTACTCGGCCAAAGTTAAACCACTTTCTGAACGCCCAGCCATCCTGAACTGGTGTTCGCGTTCATACTTGTGAACATATTTGATCAAAAAGCAAATAATACGCATACCTGAGGCGCAACATTAATATGTAATTATCGGGTCGTGTGTTATTTTATTACAAAATACGTAGATACGTAATTCTAAAGACCTTAGTGATTTTTAGGCTGCGCTGAAAATTCGACGATGTGCACGAACTGCAACGCTTTGCACGAAAAAGCCCTGCGCAGACGATAAGGTGCTGCCGCTGGCAGTGGCCCTTGGTTCAGCACAAGCTCATGTTTTTCAATGGCGTCCATATCTCGCGCAGCGCCTCTTCTATTTTATCAATGCCAGCCAGATGCGGCCAATTCAACGTAGAGTAGGCGCTGTCTGAGGCAAGGCAAAACATAGTGGTACGGCCGGCACAAGACCATCGTCTTTCGACGACATTTGCAGCGAAGCACGCAGATACGCGGCCAATTTTTTTCCCGGGAGCGGCCGTATTTCCATCCACCAGTGTTTTGCAGTTTCGCGAGATCGGATGAAAAAGAGTTAGCTGGTAGCCTTAGTTTGTTATAACATTACGACATGTTGCTGTCGCTTTTACTGCTTCGCCCTTTCGGGGAAACAGCTTTTTTTTTTCAAAATTCAAGAGACCAACTTCTATCCCCACAAACTTGAATCATGAATCTACCCCCCACCCCCCCCCCACCCCACCACGCGCCGCGCCGCCGCCGATCCGATGAACCCCGCGCCGTTGACGCGCCGCCGCCGGAGGTGGAAACACCGGCGCGCCGCCGCCGGCGATTTTGGGTCCGGCGCACAGGTCTAATCGGTTTAGACTGACAAATTGCATTCTGAAAACGCTCCCCTAGTAGCACCAAATGTTGGCACAACGTTGCCGCAACATTGAGAAAGTTGGTTCGACGTTGTGGCAATATTGCGTGCTACTAGGGTAATGTCGTTAATTACACCATCGCAGGCATATTAATACAGCATAAAATCAAGGTCAAAGTTTAATTGTAAATTTCGCGCCGTGTCTCCGTGCTCGACGTCAAGATTTCAAACATGGTCTCGTATTTTGGCGACATTGCCATGGCTCAGCAAAATTCATTGACAGTTGTTACGTTAAGTCTACGGCCCCTCAGAGGACCATGTGCGGAGCTTTTTACAGATTAGAAACTACGTAGGCCCTAGTAGACGCCGTGAAAATCTACGACGTCGCAGCGATTGATAGGGGTATTGGAAGGCGGCATCGCAACCAACATTTTCTTTTTGCACGTCTTTTTTTCCTTTCCAAACGCATTGTCGCGGCGTGGTGATTTAAGAATTGTGACACAGTAATTTACTAATACCGGGAAAATCGTTTTTTTCTCTTGAGTGTTCCTTCAAGGACAATATATTCCGTTTCATCAAATAGACGCTGATCGCAAAGCTAATTTCTGAATCGGAGGGAAAACTTGAGCAATCTGCCAGGACATGCTCCCAGCACGAGTCTATCCAGCATCTCTCAATCCTCTGGATCAGTGAACCTCAGAACAGCGTTTTCTTTTCAGGACAAAGCTTTGCAAGGTCCCGACGAAGCCATGTGGAAACCCGCTTGGTGATTGTTACATTGAAATGCGACCGCTTCGCAGCGCGTCGATATAAGAGAGGTCACAAAAGGAAGCCCCCCATCGACTGCTCTGCATTTACCCTCGGGGTTGGTGTACTTTGAGCGCATGCCCCGTGGACATCGAAATAGAACTTATCGTTCCGTTAGCAGGCTTCGCGCGGGAATGCTCTTTACAGAATAAGCATACGTGCGGAACATTTTGGGTCATTGTGCTTGAAGAATACGATAGTAGTGAATAGAGTCCACTGACAACAGTTACGTTCCCTTAGTGAAAGGAATGAGATGCGTACGCAATCATAACTGGAGATCTTTCAATTGTGATGTTCCTTTTGCTGGATTGTTATTCATACGATTTCTTTTTGCCGCTTGTATTGGAGTGAAAGCACCCGATTGAGTTGAGCGCTGTGAAAGCGCTCATGCGTTCCCCTTTTTTATGTCAATCGCTCTCAGCGAAACACTGGGAATATTTTTATTGGACGTTTGTATGTGAGTCTGTAGTACAATGCTTGTGTTCTTGCGTAAACCTGCATATAGGACGTCTAAGAACGGGCTATAATGCCAACTAAGAAGCTTGAATCTTCGAGTCGGAAATCATTGGATCCACATATTTTCAGTTCTTCTTTCTTACTGATTTTTTCCCATCAATTAAAGAGTGCAAGCCGATTCAACTACGTTGATAAGTAAAACAAAAATGACACACTGCCAGAGTTTGCTTACACTTGCTTTGAGAAAAGAAGTGTTTTATAAGATGGGGTGCTGTAAAGCGGCTATAGTAGGAACTTTTTAACCGCACACTGTAGTAGTCATATGAGGTGAGGAAATGAATTTGCGTGAGTGAGGGTAAATAAAATCACTTTTTATTCAAACGATTATAAGACCGGGATTGGCACTTCAATCGCGGGGCCAAATGCCTTCTCAGTAAGCAAATTAAGTATAAAACAGCAAAATCGAGAAAGAAAGGGCATAAGATATCTCGCTCTGCAGAATACCAAATGTAGAGAGAGAGTAGAAATTCGACCGTGCACAAGTTACAAAGATGGGGAGCACGAAAACCGGTAGGAAAAATGAGTTCCCATGTGCAGGTATTGAGACCAATATTCTGTATGGCTCATAAATCACAGCCACGCAATGTAGACAATCACAGATAAGGAAAGGTCATGATAACAACTTACGCACCGCTGAACTAATAGCAACATATTCCTTACTGATTCGGATTTTAGCATAAACTTAAGTTTTATATTTTGTAAAGTACTTGCTGTTTAGAAAAGTCTTTTGAAAGCGGCAATGACTCTGTTCCGGAGGCCTGCTTTTCGCCATGGATCATGTATTTGTTGGAAGTTTTAATTAATAATGTTATCTGTGCTTAGAAATTAGCCTTTGCTCGTAGATGGATACTTCACGCAAATGCTTGTGGTGAAAGTGATTCAAGTGATAAAGAAATTCTTGGACCGTTTCAAAACATATACTGCATCACTAGTGACAGTAAAACAAGTCATGGGAATACTAAGCATTTCGTAGTGTGTATATAGAGAGAATCAAGGGGGAGATGCGATTCGGAAAAAAAGTTGCGTTAATCTGTCGCCTAAGGCAGTGAAATTTTTACTGTATATATAGGATTTTATGCTGATTTTAAATATGTAATTAGTTTTTCTAGCAAGTTTTACAGTTTTCGTTTTGTGCCACGACAATGTGTAAAATATAGTATTTTTTTTGTAGACTCTTCCTTTGCCAGCAAATGTTTATCGCTCTGAGCCATTATTAGCTCATATTGCTCCACATTATCCTGTAGAATGCAAATAACTATCAAGAAAGCACGTATAAGGCATTTTAATGGACAAGAAAAAAATGTAATGTGAGAAGCCTTAGAATGCTCAGACCATACTAGTTGCTTATTTTAGGTTCGTAATAATTATATGAGACGATATCATGTTTTAAAATAGATACTTGCACTATGCACATGCTAAGAAATATGTGGGAAAATTTTCATCCCGATCTGGCTATCAGAAGTACCAAAACCATGATGTAAAACTCATGAAGTTGCCCAGAATTGTATCGTGAGAAAAACGCATTTGAAAGGTATCAGTGAAAGCTCATCTATGCGGAAAAGATTTCTCATTTAAGATGATTTATTCCATCATGAGAGCTTGGCAATCATGG
>JALIZH010015836.1:0-85000 GCA_030522465.1 Rhipicephalus appendiculatus | reverse complement strand
TCCGTGTCGCGAGGCGAGAGAGGGGGGTAGCGTAGGAGAGGAGAGAGAGGGGGGGGACGCGCATGCGCAGGGGGGAAGTGTGGACGCTGTGGGCAGGGATGCCTAGAGGAGAGAGGGGGGGAGCGTATTAGAGGAGAGAGAGAGGGGGGGACGCGCATGCGCAGTGGGAGCGCGGGGGAGGGATGCCTAGAGGAGAGAGGGGGAGCGTAGGAAACGCGCATGCGCAGTGGGAACCCAGGCAGGGATGCCCAGAGGAGAGAGGGGGGAGCATAGGAGGGGGAGAGAGGAGGGAGGCGCATGCGCAGTGGGGGTGTGGTTGCCGCGGGGAGGGATGCCTAGAGGAGAGAGAGGGGGAGATGAGGTTTTTTTATTTTTATTTTTTAAAGGGTCTGCGCATGCGCAGTAAGGGAGGCCACGCCGCACACCACCACCGGATTAAGCTTCGCCATAAGATGCTTCACGTCTAAAAGCGCCGCTGCTCTTCGGTGGCCGCAGCTTAGCGCAGATGCGCGGTTAGTTTACATCCAACGGGTGACCGCCATCGGTGGTTCGCCGCTTTCCGTTTTTCTCCGAGAGGTTATGACAGTAACGTTAATGTTAGTTAAGATACGCTCATGCATCCACATTTTAATTATGGTAGGCTGCCACTATGCAGCTGTGTAATGCCGCAGCAGCAGGTCTATAACTGGTAAATGCACCGTTTTATACAGGTTCCCCTAACAATGGCAGGTATGTTGTTCTCATGGAATAAGTAATGCAACACCTGTAGGCATTTTGCAGCACCATTTTGCCGTACCCCTATGCGCCGCTGTGCGATCACGTGATTTTAATATGGGTAATATGTCGGGACGTTTAGTGCTCGACATGTACCTTTGTGTTACAGGTTTCCTTGAGAAGCCTCAACATCTAGGCACACTTTAGTAGAGATCAACTCATCAATACTCTTCTCGATAGGTTATTTTCGCCTGGAACAGCGATCTATTGTCTTATAGTTAGCCTATGTCTACGTTGAAATCTATTGTAAAACCTTTTCTTTGTCTCCCACATATGTTTCAACTGTAGCAACGGTTCTATACCGTGTCCACAACGGAAGACAAGGCTAGGTCCTAAGGAGCTTCGCCCCTAAAACCTCGGGCCCGAGGGAGCATCGAGCCTAGGCTGTCTGCGTGGGAAGCAGTCGTTCTACCACAGAGCCATGCTATTTCGGGAAAGTGATTCGGAGAAAAAACCACCATATGAATTTGGTGTAACGCATGTAATATTGCGTGGCAGAAGTATAGAATGGCGCCAGGCATCAAAACATGCGAATTGCGAGACGAGTGTATGCATCAAATGCCCACTCATTACAAAGTGCAGTAACATAATTAATCATCATCAGCAACAAGCGCATCAGCTAAGTGAACAGCTACGTAGGTTTGTGTGTTGCCTTACGGAAGCGTAGGGGGCGCTTCGCTGATTTGCAAAAGGCAGAATTATGGCGTAGTGGGCACTTAAGAACTATACTTGCAATAAGTACTATAGGATACTTTGAAACGGCCAATGTTGCGCGCACAGTCGTTCGTTTCCTTACGGCACGGTTGAGGCATGCACTGAGAACCGAAGCTAGGCTAGCAGTTGAGAAGGCACGAGGCCTGATTACGCTTTGGCGTTGTACTCTTGAAGGTGAAGCTCAAGCTTCCTCAAGTTTTTGGCATGCTCAGCCGCATAGCACATTTCCATTGTGGCACAGCTGCCTTATGGTTCAGTTTTCCACGAGATGGCTGTAAATGTTTTGTTGGATTTTTCTAAGACATTTGCGAGCGAGTATTCTTTTTTCCAGGGTTGCATGTTGGAAGATCGAACACACCTCGAAACTAGTTGAATCTGGCTGCAGACTGCACGACTTGTTGATAAGCTGCTGAGATCGAATAGGCGTGGTACTTTAGTTGGACCATTCTTTGCCACAGAGAAACAAAATACACCTAATTTCACACTGCCTGCTGCGTTAATTTATGACTACCCTTTCATCCTTTTTTCTCAATCCAAGAGATCCCTCATACCTTCTACGAGTACACACGGGGTCTCCGCAAGATCCATGGCTCAGCACCATTGGTCTAGAGACAACGTATAGCCCTTAGTACCCACCGTGTTAGCCGAGCACGTAAGGTGGCACGCTGCTAAGCTCAGGGGCGCGTATTCGATTCCCGGACATGGTGGCTAATCGAAGTGGCAGCGCAGTACACCTCGATGGTGGCTGCATTTCGATGGGGATGAAATACAACGACATCCCATGTACTTCGATTTAGGTACTCGTTAGCAAAGCCCAGGTGGGCCGATTTATCTGGATCCCCCACTACGATGCGCCTCATAATCTCATCTTGGTTTGCACTCGTAAAATTCTACAAATTGTTATTCTCTTTTTTGCATACGTCGGGGCCACACTGCCCCTGAAAAAAAAAAGCTGAGCGCACTCCGCCAGGAGCAATTTACAAAAACATAATCTACTTTTTATACTTGTCATCATCATTGGTCTCATTTGTTGCGGATGGATAAGTTTACGTAGAGAGAGAAGATTTTATTTCACACAATGGGCCGGCAGTTTGGTCTTGTTCCCGTCAGGTTGTGGCTCGGGCGGCATCCTTTGGTTTATGCACAAAATTTTGTTGTAAGTAAAATTCTAAAGTTGGCACCGGTTTTTTTTATGTGAGAGTCAAACATCAGTTTTTATGTTCTTCGGAAAAGTGTAGAGTACAGTGCGTAGTGGCTTGCATATTGAGTGCATGCAAACCTGTAAAGTGGCAAGAAGACATGTGTTAAGCACTTTTGTTTCAGAAACACTAAAAATATTGTGAGACGGGGCTGCGAGTTTAGTCATCTATCAGGAAAGTGAACACCAGCTTACCAGCCACGAAATACAGCCTAATCTCACCCGAAGATTAGTGCAAGGGTTTTATTGCATTTATACCGAAGTAAAAAAAAAAACGTCGCGCACGTGCCTCTCTTCGTAGGGCTGATTGCTTCTTTGCCAAAGAACACGAAGAACCACTCAAAAGATACCGACAAATCTGCAGGTTGTCTCGCTTTGCAAAGCTTTTAATGCATCCTTTGGGTATATGGGCATCGCTTGCTAGGATACGTGTTAAAGGTTAGGCCATTTAATAGTTTAACGGCATTTCTCATTTTTGAAATGACATATACAGTGAGCGGGAATCACGCATAGTGCTGACAAACTTGAACTCGTACCGAAATCTTTCCATTTCTTAGCGATCGCATTCATTAAATCCTTCCCGCGAAACTTTTTTGGTGCTCAATTGAAGCATATTGTGCTATAAAGTCATTTTAACACGATAGCGTTAAAGCGCTCGTTTCGTAAAAAATCCGGTGTTGGCGCCAGCGTCGGTGTCTGCGGGGTTGGTTGTGAGCGAAAAATCAGCGTTGTCCGTGAGAGAAAAGCCGAGATCCAAATAAAATAATGAAAATCTTCGGGTCGAGTGAGAATCGCACCCAGGCCTTCTGCGTGGCAATCTAGTGTTCTACCCCAGAAATATATTGAAGCAAGGTTTGGGTTGCCTATGCGCTTGTCTATGTGTTTCCTTTTCTCGTCCATTGTTTGTCTTGCGCTGTGTGTTATTAATGAATCTACCGCAGAGCCAAGACATTTCTTGAAATTCCTTCGAACAAAAACAGAATGTGGATGTCATGGTAGTTTATTGATCGTTATTATACTGAAGTAGTACATTGGTAATTATGCCATTTATGTACATAGGCCTGGGTGTGTATGTCTTTTTTTTCTTTCTTGCAGTTGTACGCTGTTGTCTGCTGTACTCGTGGTGCCAGGAGCCTAGTCAGGCGTCTATAAACACGCCTTTTTCTTCACCACCATGACAATTCAAGTCTCATATATTGTCAAAATGGCAAAATAAACTTCAAACTTCAGAAATGTACGGGAAGGAGTCTTCTTAACACACGTAATATTACATAGTAGAAGCGCAGAATCGCGACAAGCGCCAATACATGTGAATTGCAAAAGTAGAGTGTTGTTTAAAGGTCCAGCCATTACAAAACTCTCGGACATATTAAATCATCATCAGCAGCAAAAGCATCAACAAAGTTAGCCGCTGGGTAGGTCCGCGTTTCGCCTTACGAACGCGCAGTCGACACTTTACTGATTCGTAAAAGGAAGAATTATGACGTAGTGGGCACTTCGCAACTGTTCTTGAAGTAGTCATTCTGCGATAGTTTAAAATGGCTGATTTTATACGCACAGATGTTCATTTAGTTGTTCCTGTTTTTCTTTTCTTTTTTTGCGCCACGGCTGAGGCAAATGCAGAGTCACTGTAAGCCAAATTATTTAGTGCACGTAGTCATGATATTCGTGAGCACAATCTTGAGGATCAAGATATCGCTTTTGAAAAGCCAAATTTTTCCCATTTGAAGCGCCGATGGATCGTCGATATTTTATTTCATGTTAAACAGATGCCTATGGCACGTAATGATCCTTTTCGTAGTCCTTTGCATCCCGCGCCAACATTTATCCCGTGGCAGTGGCATAGCCGCAGGGAATACGTGCTAGGTAAATTAGTTAAATATTTGTATATCAAATCAAGCTGCAAGAAACTCTTCTTGGCAGTACTTTTCAATAGGTTTTAGTAGATAAGTGCAAGAATAAGTACCATTGAGTTACACAGGATGACAATGACCCAGATGACAACGTGCTTACTTTGTGTCTAATGTTCGGATGGGCAAGCAGACGTCATCAGAGGTCATATATCTCAGTGTTCACATTGTGTATTAAGCAAGTATACACATATTTCTGAAATGCTTAAATAACAAGAAATTTATAAAGTGCCGACGTAATGCGTCATTAGCACATAATACATATATCATATCTCACTTAAGGCGTATGTGTAGGCTAGCCACTTAACCCATTAAGGACCACGAAAGAACTACTGGTCCGATTTTATTGAAATTTTGCTTATTTATTTCTCCACAACAGATAACCACACGTGCAAATTTTCATAGCGTTACGTGTATTTGTTCAGGAGTTATGATACTGTACTATAAAAAGTACGCTGGGCCTTCGAGATAGCAATCGGTGAGGTGAGTGGATGCAAGAATGGCGAATACCCTGGGCCCTTGCCGAACAAATAACGAAGTTATCTTGGCCCACGCAACTTAATCAAGGACCAGTGCTTTAGGGAAAGCGTAACGTCACAGTTTTCGCCACACCTTTTCGATGTATTTTGGCAGAATTCAACTGTTTTGCCGGCTTCTTGTGAAAAATGTCCGTATGGATAGAGGGTAATAGCAAGCACAGTGGAACCTGGAGAGCTTTGATACTTCTCTTGGGTACAACAAGGCGCAGTCAGTGTTTTGCTGTTATGCGATTGAAGGACAATAGCCAACGCCTAGAGGGTCTGCTATAACCTCCAATGTGGTAGCAGACCCTTTATGCGTTGTCTTCGGCTATTTCGATCATCTGGGTAAAAAAGGGACTGGTACCACTTTTTCTCAGGGATGAAAATTATCTAGTCATTCGCAGCTTGATCGTAAAGCTCAAACCCCCCTCATGGCATTGCTACTGCGGATGAAGAAGGAGGACAGTGGCACTGCTTTTTTTTCTTTTCAGTGAAGGGCCACCACGATACAGAGCATAGTGACTCAACTGTGTAGTCTTTCGTCAGCATAGCAATTATTCTGTTGTCTTTGCCATTTTTCAAACGAAGCTGCTTTCCTGAGTCAAAAGAGAAGTTATCTTACCCACGTTCCTTTCGTTCAATGTTTTTTATCGTTAGCAGAGAGCATCCATTCATACCGTCGTCATTCCCCTCCTCCTCCTAAGTTCCCAAGTTAGGGTCAGAATCGCCAATTAAAACATCAAGAGGCTCTCGTATATTCACAGCGACATCTTTCGCAGCCTCATGAGTCTTAGATAACCGAAAAAACGGCATTCATACCAAAGAAAAGCCTGTTGAATCTATGATGCAACGCACAAGAAGAGTTACATGTATGCTCCCACGAAGTCCCAGTGTACTAAATAAAGTACAGCAACATTTGATTACTCCTCACAGCAAAAGTATGCACTCTGTAGGCTTCTCGCGCTTTGCAGGGATTGAATTGCTCTTGCTGAAGCAGAAGCAGTCCGTTTTTTCAACATATAAAATGTAAAACTTGAAATTAATTTAGAAAAAGTAGTACTGACCACGTGCGTCTAACAGGCTCTCATTTTCCTAAAGTTTGACGGCTCATAAAACAGAAAAAACATAACCGAGTCCATATTCCAAATTAGGATTTTCTTGCTGCAACCCTTGGCATCAGAAATTGTAATGAGCGAGATCAGAATATTCTGTTTTGTATTTCGTACGCCCGAAAAAGGAAGTGTACTTTTTAAAGTACAGTGGTCCCTAATGGGTTAAGACAGAAGATGGCAGCTGATATCGCAAACAATATAATATTAATTTTTTGGGGTTTCACGTCTCACAACGATATGATTACGAGTGACGCTGCAGTAGAGGGCCCCGGAAATTCTAACCATCTGGGGTTCGTTAACGTGCACTCAAATCAAAACCCATGGGCCTCTTGCATTTTGCCTCCATCGAAAAGTAGCCGTCATGACCACATCACAAATAAGGATAACACATTTCCTTATGTGTACGTATTATTATGAACCTTAATTGTTTCCCATGAGCTCTGCCATATGCTATCATTTTGATCTCATACAATAATCCGTTTCGTTTCTCAGAAATATAAAAAAATGCGAAAATAGGGAAGCTAATAAAAAGACAGGTCTGCAGTGAGCGACCATCAAGATTAGTATTCTTGTCTTACCTTTGTAACCTTGTTTCCCACAGACTCGCAAGGAGTGTAGTCGGGAGCAATCAGAAACTTGTGGTGCTCATGTGTCAAGTCTTTCCATTTACATCCAAGTAAACAGTTCTTTAAATCGTTCTTCTCGACACTCTGCATGCGGCAAATAACCCAGTTAGGTATAGAATATCTCTATACAAGAATAAATGCCCAAGTACAATAGAGGCAACATATGATGTTTCGAACTGTTAGCACAGTCTCGTCGTTTCTCACACTCTCTAAATTCGATGCTGTCTCGCCCAGCAGCACAGCATCATGAATGTGTTGCAGATACTGAAAGTACAGCGACAATACTGTTCCATATCTATAAGTAGGCAGGCGAAAATTCTGCCCGATAACAAGTGAAACATTTGCCTATGATGCACGAGATGTATTGATGCTTTTCCTTTACGTGCTTGCACATAGCTCCTACATGAAAAACGATGCGGTAAAGCAGCAAGTGAAAATAAACGAAAGATTTAGGGTCGGGCAGTAAAATACAGTAAGAAATTCACTAAATATTTGTGAAGATGTAACGGGCATATTGGTCATGACTAGTTTTTTGCACGAACTGTTATGCAGGTTTGACTTAATATGCGTACTTTCTTTCCAACTCGTTCACAGAACTACTGCCAGCAGGGCACACGTGCGTGAAATGTTGAATTTAGCGAGCCACTGAATTGCAGAAAAATGAGCACAACTGTGATTTGTGGCATGTCAGCCAATGGCATTGTTATATTTTTACCTCTGTTTATTATCACCTTGATAGGTGGTATACAAAATAAAGTACTAACAAAGAAGAACTTAAAACCATGTATTGTGACTACACTAACTCTCTTTTTTATGCATCAAGCTGAATTGGTTCGTATTGCCCCCATAGAAAAACAATGCAATGCTGAAACTGAAGATCAATTTTTTTTTGTCCACTAAAAACTGGGACTCTTAAGCTTCGCCTTTAAGAATTGAACGCGATAGCGATATCCGGTCTCTAGTGCGTACTTCAATCACTTAGTTCGCACTATGTAATGGTTTAAACCACGAGCAATTAGGCTCGGGAAATGTTTTCGAACTTGCTATGCACCCACTACGTAGTCTTTAGGGAATATGCGCAGTAACGTGTGTGCCTTTTGTAACGGGTGGCCGGCTTTGAACCACGATGTCGTTGTGATATTCACGTACTGTTACTCTCGATAGCGTTGCACGCTGTACCACGTAATATTACTGCAATATTACATGTTGTATTGCGACGCCTGTATACAGTAAGCGTGTGTTTGTATAGCATGAAAAATATTTTCGCTGTATTTCCAAGCAGAGGAAGTTATTTTGAACGTGTTTTCAAGCAGACACGTGGCTATGTGGTAGAACACCTGCTTGCCACTCAGACGGCCAGGGTTCAGTCTTCACTTGGACCCTGAAATTTTTATTATTTATTTTATTTGCATCTTCCTCGATTTTCCGGTCACGGACAAGATGATTATTTTATGCTCACAACCAACGACGCTTACGCCGACACCGACGCCGAGCTCTTCAACGCTGTCGCATTAAAACAAGACAGGAAGTAAGAAAGGGACATGGAGATATGTCGCGACCTGCCCCACTAATGTATCGCAAGTGAAGGAAAGAATTAAGAAAATAAATATAGAAGGATGTAGGTAAGGGAAAAGGCGAATCGACTACTATCTAAGAAAAAAAAACAGTCACAGCTTAACCGCAAGAGTGCAGCCATGAATGCGATAACAACTAATAGTAATGTTATACAAAGTAAGGCTGGTAACTATCTCTTTTGGATTCGATCTCACGCAACTCTACACAACGCTGGTGTAAGAGAATACGGCTGCTCCAGGCACACATTTCCCACCGTCTCTTCCCGTTGAGAGCGCAGCATGTAGAAAGGTATACGACACGCCCACTTACGGCTGCCGAGAAGGCCAGATAACGCGCGCACCAGCGACGACCGCGCTCGTAAAATCGAAGGTCGCATTTGCTGCTTGAGGGACGCCCCCCCCCCCCCCCTCCCCCCGCCCCCTTGCGTTTTTTGACGCTCGTTGAAATTGGGTGGGGCGTTTCTTCTTTGCTTGAGCATTCAACGGCTCGTCTAACATGTGGGGAGATCTTATCGCATGCCCCTTGGAGCGATGGAGATGTGCCGGCTTGTTTGATCTCTGCTTCAGCCACGTTGGCCGCCCCGCTCGCGCGCTATTACCGCGGGTAGAATGTACGATGCGATGGGGGGCTCTTATCAATTTCGACATTATACGCGACATGACGCCGATGGCGACGGCAACGGCGCCGGCAAGAACCCGTTGAGACTGCCCATATAATTGCTATCGCAATGAAAGTACTTGGATTAAACTTTCTGCGAACAAAATTGCTATGATTCTTAATCGTATGCGCTTTTGTACGGATTTTTTCTTGAGCCACCTTAGGGCGCTACAGACGCCTAAACAGTGGCCGAAGTGGCGTTTTGGCCAATTTCAGGATTTCAGGAAACAAATATATTGGGAAATAGTACGTTTGATGGAGAGTTTGATGAAATAATTGATGCATTTAATCAATAATCGTGTTTTCTAGGAAAACTCCCCGATAACGCTACAATTCACTCAATTTTGCCGATGGGTGTGAAAAATATAAAGCTACCATAAGGAACTGTCCTAGAATAAAAGCATGATGCACGAAAATATAGGGGGGGGGTTACTTTACTAGGATAACTTGCACATGCGTACAAAGTCACCTAAAAATAGAAAGAATACAGCCGTTTATATTTCTCAGTGTTTTCAATATTACTCAACGACTAAATAAAGTTTTTCGAGAAAACATATCAGTGGTGCGCATGCAAATGAGTCAATTCTTTTGCTATTTAGGACTTACAGGGTTCATTGTAAGTCCTTCTCCTTTTGCCACCATTCGGTGGCAAAAAATTTCAGTATTGAGTAAGGCAGATTTTATTTTACTTTCAATGATCTTCCGTTTGTGGCGTTTTGTCTGCGTTTGCAGGCATTTTCTTGGGGCGCTCCTGGACAAAAATTAATGCATTTAGTAATTAAATGCCAGATACACCGGTCAGAAATCGCTCATATCAGACAATACGCTGAAGTATTTTATATGAATGTACCGACGTCTCCTGTGTCTTTTCCTGTCGATCTTTGAAGTTGCCTAAAAACAACCATGTGACCCACGATTGTAATTGAAAGTCCCCGCTATATCCAGCTACGCCGAGGCACCGCCCCGCATGACTCGATCGTCTTTGAAGAAATTCGGGCAGCCTGCTTTAGTCAGCTACTTACATAACAAACATATGCACACACTCTACCGTTTGTTTTGACATACACTGATTTGAGGTTGTGAATATGGTCATCATGAACTCAACTCTATCGTATTTTTTTCACTGGTCGCCAAAAAGCGATAATATTATTCCATCACCCTCTAATTCTCTTGGGTGGCTTCTGAGTGCGGCACAGGCATTGCTAATTTCTGTCTTCGTGTCTCTTACTGAGATTGTTTCAAGTCATTACAAGCCAGGTTACTGTAGCTGTGGGAAAATGGTCGTTGTCACTTTTGCTGTCTCTATGCATTAAAAGAACACCGTTCGGCGACCTCCAAAGTAGCATTAAGCCTCATTGTGGTAACGTTTGCCCAAAAATTTTTCGCCTAGAGTTTCGTAGATTTTGACATGCCTTTTTTATGGAGAAATTTGTTCTTGCGATAGAGACGTCGAATGGATTAGTAATATAAAAGTCAATTTCACATACACAACACGCATCGAGTATTTCTGCTTACTTTCCTGCTTTGCATATAGTTGCACTAAACTATAGCCATCCTAAACCTGAAGAGTTTACGGCTGTTCTGGGTCTGTATAAGTGTCTAGATTGATATTAAGAAGAACCAACAGACAATGACGCCAACGAAAGTTAGGGGACGTTATTAGAAATAATTGCATTGTATATGGGAAGAAACAAAAGTAGATGAAAAAGATAACTTGCCACCGGCAGGGCCGAACCTGCGACCATCGAATAACGCTGCCGATGCTCTACCACTCACGTTACATTGCACGCATTCTGCGTTACATTGCGCGCTTCGTGGTTCTCAGCTTTCGCTCTAGTTATTTTGTTATTCTCCATGTTTTAGCCCCATACGTCAGAACTGGCAGTATGCAGTGGTTGAATACTTTTCGCTTTAATGATAGTGGCAGATTTCCTGACATTATTTGGGAGTGCCTGCTGAATGCGCTCCAGCCCGTGCATATTTTTTGGTGAATTTATTTTTGGGATTGGGTTCTCGAGGGAGTAGTTGTCCAAGGTATACAAATTCTTGTATACATTCCAATGTATGGTTTTCGATCTTAAATACTTTCGTTTCGCCAGGCCATTCAACATTATATGTGTTTTCGCCATATTCATTTTGAGGCCTACGTTAATAATTTCTCGCTTTATTTCCTCAATAATTTTTTAGGAGCGAAGCTTCTTAGGCTCGCGCGATGTCCGTTGTCACCGTCGTTGCCGTACGTCGCCGTCGGAACAGCTGCGGCGACGCTCCGAAACCCTCTCTCAGCAAGCGTATCGATCGCAGAATCGTTCGTAGAGAGCACACACCGCGCATACCGACGGCACACAGGTGTTGCGCTGTGGCGGCGCCACTCCAAAACCCCTCTCCGAGCAAGCGCACGACGTTATGCGCAGAACCGTTCGCAGAGCGGACGCAGCGCGCATACCGACCGCGACAGGTGTTGTGCCGGCGCTGCGCCGCTCGTACCTAGAGCGCGCATACAAGCCGTGTGCAGCGCGTCAGCATTGCTCGCAAGCCGCTCGTACTTAGACCGTGCAAGCGCATCGATCAATGGCGCTACACTTAGTAAAGTAAAATGACGTAGACTGGCTTCCAAGAAGCTTCACTCCAACATCAGGATTCACTTAATAGATCTGCAGTAAATTTATCAAGGCACACGTCACCTGTATCGATGAAGCTGCGTACAAGTTAATGATTTCAGCCATTTCATCCGACACTGATGCAAGAACCTCACCCCGTGCGAACCGCCTATGTAGGGAGTCAACAGAGGTGTACGTACATCAACATGGGGTTCTAATATCCCACGCTTAAACATGTTTGCAATTCATTGCTGTCGTTACTGAAGAGCACGATGTCGTCTGCAAATTGTAGGTTATTACGCCATTCTCCGTCAACCTTGATTCCTGTTTCCTCCCAGTCGAGCTGTTTAAACACTTCCTCCAAGCACGCGCTGAACAACATTGGGGATATAGTAACTCTTGTCTTACTCCTTTGTTGATTGTAATTTTATCGCTTTTCTTGTGAAAAATGAAGGCAGCTGCGGAGTCTTTGTAGATGTAGGCTAAAGTATTGACATAAGATTTAGGTACAGCTTGTCGATTTAATGCTTTTAAAACCGAAGATATCTCTGCTGAGTCGAATGCCTTAGCGTTTTCTATGTAGGCTAAGTAAAGGGGTTTGATGTATTCAGCAGCTTTCTCCATTAGCTGAGTTATCATATGAATTCGAGCCATTGTAGAATAGTCTTTCCTGAACCCGGCTTGTTCTTGCGGTTGGTTCAATTCAAGTGTTTCTCTTATCCTGTTTGAGATTACTTTCCTAAATATTTTGTATATTACCAAAAGTAAGCTGATGCACCTATAGTTCTTTAAGTATTTCATGTCTCCTTTCTTAATTATTAGTATAATGGTGGCATTTTTCCAGCTCGCTGGAACCATTGCCCTCTCGATACACTGAGTATAAACCGTAGCTAGTTTCTTCCAAGTAAATTCTCCTCCATCCTTAATTAGATCGACTGTTATTCCGTAATCTCCATCTGCTTTTCCTCGTGGCATATCCCGTATGGCCTTTCTCATCTCGTCGGTTGTTACATATGTCACTTCCGTATTTTCTCGTCGCTACTTGCATTCGAATTGGGATGACTTATTCTCGAACTGTAGTTCGGCGTACAATTCCTATGCCCCCGAACTATGTCACTGAAGTGTTTGATATTTCCCTGCTTGTATTCGAGAGCATGCATTTTCTTTCTTCTTATACGAAGCCTCTTTTTCGCAGTTGTGACGCTGGTGCCCTTGTTTACTGCGGTTTCTGTCGCTTTGACGTTATAGTTCATCATGTCATGGACTTTCCTCTTGTTGATAAGCTTTGTAAGCTCAGCGAACTCTATTTTAGATATTGAGTTAGTTTTCATTTCTACTCCAAAACCCCAACGAAATATAATACAGTTATAGGGCTGCGCCAATCTATTCTTTATCTGTTACAAAAACATTTCGCGCTTAATTTTTTATGTACTAAAAACTCAACCCGCTAGAGACGGACGCTCAACGTTGCAACCAAGTGGAAGTAGCCAATTAGTTCGCGGAACAGGGGTGCGAAACCAGCAAGTAGACAGTTAACGCCAGATTATGAATCCTACCACTGGAAATCAGCAAAGCTTCGGCATTGCGGACATTTTGAAGTCAAAGTTAGCAAATTTGGGAAAAATTTGGGAAAAATTTATGCAAGAATCAACACATGGGCAGCACTGTCATTCAAAGCACTCAGCTGTGCTTCGTTACGCCGAAGTTAACAAGGTGTCAAGTTCAAATAAGCGTCGTGTCTTTTAAATGCGAAGCATTTCTTAGCGAACTTCGGCGACTTTGAGCGCATCTATCTATCTATCTATCTATCTATCTATCTATCTATCTATCTATCTATCTATCTATCTATCTAGCCGCCTACGACATTGTGCTCTCCTGGCCATATCGTTAATGGGATTTATACCAAGTTTGGTATGGCATAACATGACTGTATGACGAACATGAATAGCTGGTCATGTCATGAAAATGATGACTAACTTGTCATGAAAAGTATGATTTACATGCCACGCTCATGACGCGCTCGCGGCGTTTCGTTAGCCTGATATACACCAAATTTGGTATTCAGTGACATGACTGTGTGACGAACATAAATGACAAGTGGTAATAGGGAAATCATGACATGTCATGAGCGACATGACTTGCATTCCACGCTCATAGCGCGCTCGCGGCTGTTTCGTTAGCTTGAGATACACCAAATTTGGTATTGAGTGACATGACTCCATGACGAACATAAATGACAAGTAGTAATATGGAAATCATGACTTTTCATGTGCGACATGACTTGCGTTTCACGCTCATGGCGCGTTCGCGGCCGTTTCGTTAGCTTGATATACACCAAATTTGGTATTGAGTGACATGACTGTATGACGAACATAAATGACAAGTGGTAATATGGAAATCATGACTTGTCATGTGCGACATGACTTGCATGCCACGCTCATGGCGCGCTCACGGCCGTTTCATTAGCGTGAGATACACCAAATTTGGTATTGAGTGACATGACTCTATGACGAACATAAATGACAAGCAGTAATATGGAAATCATGACTTGTCATGTGCGACATGACTTGCGTTCCACGCTCATGGCGCGCTCGCGGCTGTTTCCTTAGCTTGATATACACCAAATTTTGTATTGAGTGACATGACTGTACGACGAATATAAATGACAAGTGGTAATATGAAAATCATGACTTGTCATGTGCGACATGACTTGCATGCCACGCTCATGGCACGCTCGCGGCCGTTTCGTTAGCTTGAGATACATCAAATATGGTATTGAGTGACATGGCTGTATGACGAACATAATTGCAAGTGGTAATATGGAAATCATGACTTGTCATGTGCGACATGACTTGCATGCCACGCTCATGGCGCGCTCGCGGCCGTTTCGTTAGCTTGATATACACCAAATTTGGTATTGAGTGACATGACTGTATAACGAACATAAGTGGCAGGTTGTAACATGAACATCTTGGCATGAATGTCATCTACAATGCCATTTACATGCCACGCTCATGGTGCGCTTGCGTCCAGTTCGCTAGCTTGACATACACCAAAATTGGCATATCGCGACGTGACTGTATTGCGAACACAAATGACAGGTCGTAACATGTAAAACATGGCATGCAAATTATGTAAAGCATGATTTGCTCCTTGCTGGCTGCTTCGCATTACATCGATTCCCACAGTGCGTGGGATCTGCCGGCTTTTTTTAAATGTATATCTATATATATATATATATATATATATATATATATATATATATATATATATACTTTGACAAAGTCTGGTCCACCAGACGAAACGTTAGTAAGAATATACAGTGCCAAACCAACGAAAGTCGTATTTTCTTTCTTGTTTCTTATATATATATATATATATATATATATATATATATATATATATATATATATATATATATGCAACAATGATGATTTGGCGTTATCGGCAGCGAACTCCATCAATCTACATACATATGGTTGACCATAATCTTCTTTGAAGTATAGAATACAGTTCGATTTAAATCCATGTCTACCTGATCGAGGTCGTCTGCATATGTGGGTGTGTAAGCAGCCTGAATATATAACAATGTGAACCAAGGAACATCCCAGCAGACCCAACCAGAATGAGCTGGTTCATGACCAAGCGTGAAGTCTGACAATCCGCGATGGTCCTGATACGCAGATAGTAGAAGTTGTGAGGATAACTCTGATCCATTACTCTCTTTTCATAAGACTAGCAGTTTTTCCGTGTACGAATACAACCAATGAGAGAAGCTCCTTAGAAATGGGACGCAAACGATTACGCGCCTGATCTCGCTGCTGGCTTTCATGAAGGCGGTAGGGTGGGGAGCGGCTGGGAAGGGCGTTTGCTGCGCTCGGTGGCGGAAACGATTGAGCGAATGAGTGGGCGGCGCACGCAGCGCAGATCTATCTATCTATCTATCTATCTATCTATCTATCTATCTATCTATCTCTCTCTCTCTCTATATATATATATATATATATATATATATATATATATATATATATATAGCGGCCTACGTATGGTGCTCTCGTGATTACCTCCTCTACTTCGGGTAAACCAAAATAATATGGGAGTCTAAGAGGCTTTGACGATTATGACTGTCTGGTCATGCAGCAAGATGGCAAGTTGGGCTAGTTGGTTAACGTTCATGTTTGAAAATTTGGCTGAAGCACACCGAAAAAACACACACAACAAGAAGCAGACCTCTCTGCTTTTTCTTGTGTGTGTTTTTTCGGTGGGCTTCAGCCAAATTTTCAAACATGTCTGGTCATGACACAAATAATGCGAAAATCCCATCGCGTACGACGTCAGAGCCATTCCTCCAGACACGCGTGGCACATAACCGTACCCACGGGCCGCGGTATGCCGGTATACGCCACAGGTGTTTGATAGTTTCTATCTACCAATGAACGGCGAGAACAGACATTGGTAATTCAAATGCGAGAGGGTTAAGAAAAACTAACATCGGCAGCATAGACCCGGCGAATGCAAGGAATAAATGTTATGGTCCCAGCAGGAAGCAATCTGCGTGGCACTCAAGTGTTCTACCAGAGAGCCACGCCAGCTCTCGGAACTGCTTTGGAAAAAGACCCTATGCAGGCGTAATGTTGGTGAAGAGTCAATTGTGGTTGCAGAGCTGCCCATCTAACTTTATAAGTCTTACATATGTACTGCAATGATACAGGCGTCACGTCGGGTTAGCGTCAGTTGTAGTTAAGCGCCATCTACTGAAGTTCGTTTAGGTAGCACTATCCAGGGCTACCATCCTCGCAAGCGCAAGCGCTACATTTCAGCTTACCGCTTCTGGTGTTGGTAATACCCATGTTGCTCTTGGCATCATTACGCATCTGTAAACAACTGGTTGTATAAAGCATATGCGACTATTGAACGTACATGTCTGTGCGTATAACATTTGTACATATGTTTAGCGTCATTTCCTAACGTTTCGCTCAACAACAATTAGCAGTTGTTCCGTGTACGAATACAACCGATGTGCGAAGCTCCTTAGAAATGGGACTCACGCGGCGTTCGTCGAGCGCGGCGTTTCATTGTCCAGGTAACTGACCTACCACTGCGCGGACGACAGGGTGAATTTTCGCGCGTTCGCCGGTTTGAGGGGAGAGAGCAGAGTCGGAGAAAGAGGGAGACTAATCTGCCTCCGTTTCGCATGCAATCGTATTCTCGCGTTTTACGCATCGTGCAGACGCCATCCGCGTTCCAGCACTCGTAAAGCTCACTTACCTCCCGCGTGAGGGGGAGACGCCCCAGCTGGCACGTGCCAGGGAGCTGCGACGGCGACGGCGGGGTACCAGCCTAAGGAGCTTCGCTCCTAAAAAAATTACACCACAGTCACCTTCCCTCCGCATGATTCGCATGACGCCGATTCCCATGGTACGTGGGATCTGCCGATCTTTTATGCATATGATAAGAGATAAATCAACAAGCACATGAGTTTTTGAGTGTCAGCTTCCGTAGTATTTTTCATTACCTATTGTTGAACACAGCATGGTATACATTGCATATATTAGCAGCTTTTGATTTACGCGCGCTAGTTGACACGGTCAGTAAAGCAGGCTTACTTTACAAAGGCCAGAAGTTGCTCTTGGGTACAGTATGAAATCTGAAGCTCCATGTTTGAAGGCATGTCTGGAGCCATCACAGTAGAACCATATCTTGAACAAGAGTTAGCCCCGGGGCTATATTTTAGTTGTGTAGGTGCATCTTCACCATCATGAACACATCCCAACCTGCGAAAGACATGAGTGGTACCTGATAATAATACAGTAGTAAATCCAATCAGATGTAACGCCGTTTCTTTCAGTGAATTTCGACTTCGAATAAAGCCAATTGATCGCTGCTGAACAGTTTGTCCTGTTAATATGCTCCTTTTCCGCATCGCCCATGAGGTTCTCATCATAATAATAATATGCCACACAATCGGCAAAAAAAAAATGAAACGCGAACAGCGGCAAGCATTAGAAATTATATAGTGCGCGCCGTCCATTCATTACCATTCACAGTTAGGCGAGGAGCACTCCCGTTTGCCAGCACTGCGCAAGTCTATGGTGATAACTGGACGGTGCGCACTGTACCATTGCTGATGCTTCCCGCTGTTCACGTTTTCATTTGACGCCAAAAGTACATAGTAAGCCCCCCTCCAAACAACGCGACGGAAAAAATTACGAAATTAGGAAAATCCCTATTTCTTTCTTTCTCTTTCCATGATTCCCTCTTTCTCGTTCTCCGTTTCTTTCAGTGTGTTTCTCTCTTTCTCATTATTTATATGTTACGCTTTACTCTCCCTCTCGTCCTATTCCTCCTTCTCACCCTTACATTTCTCCTCCCCCTCACTTGCTTGTCATACCCCCAAAGTCTGGACAGCCGAGTGGGCAAGACGCTCGCCTTCAGATCCTGACTACGCGGGTCCGATATCCCGCCGCCTTCTAAGGAACGTGTTTCGCCAAGAATTTGTCTTTTTAGATGCGAAGCAGCTTAAGGCGAAGTTCAATCCGGCAGTGGTGGTGGTGTTGTGCGGCGTGAACACCCTTACTGTTCATGCGCAAACCCTTTCAAAAAAATAAAAATAAAAAACCTCCTCACCCCCTCTCTAGGCATCCCCTCTCCGCGGCGTCCACACCCCCCACTGCGCGTGCGCGTCCCCCCCTCTCTCTCCTCTCCTACGCTCCCCCCCCCTCTCGCATCGCGACGCAGGCAACGTCTGCTAGCGAGTTTCTTGGTTGGAAAAACCGAGTGCTCGCGCTGCACAATCGTTCACTGGCCACCCCGTATATATGGCACTGGATCTTGACCTCCAAGGTGGTGCCGGTGGCAGAGTTCTCCTGTGCCTTGTTGAACAATAAAAATTCGCAGCGTGCGCGTTAACTAAAAGCGGACTGCGGGTCTCTGTTTCCAGTCGGAGTCTCATTGCCCATTAGCAGCGATTGGCATGTTCCAGTAGGAAACACCGGTCCATCACTGAGTGCATTGCGCCTCCCCAGGTTTATCTCCTGCGCAACGCTGCGCTGAGCGCCAGCGTCAACGCCGCCGCCAGTGTAAGCGTTAGCGCCCGCTGCTTCGCATCTACACATGGTTCCCTTTAGCGGGAGATGGTGTTTTCCTTTTAGATGTCAAGCATCTTATGGCGAAGCTTAATCCCGTGGTGGTGGTGGTGGTGTGCCACGTGACCACCCCTACTGCGCATGCGCAAGCCCTTTAAAAAAATAAAAATTAAAGCCTCCTCTCTCCTCTCCTCTAGGCATCCCTCCCCGCGGCAACCACACCCTCACTGCGCATGCGCGTCCCCCTCTTCCCTCTCTTACGCTCCCCTTCTCTCCTCTTGGGATCCCTGCCCGCGGCGTCCACACTCCCACTGCGCATGCGCGCCCCCGCCCCCCTCTCTCTCCTCACCTACGCTCCCCCCTCTCGCCTCGCGACGCAGGCAGCGTCTGCTAGCGAGTTTCTTGGTTGCAAAAACCGACTGCTCGCGCTTCACAACCGTTCACTGGCCACCCCGTATATATGGCACTGGATCTTGACCTGCAAGGTGGTGCCGGTGGGAGATTTCTCCTGTGCGTTGCTGAACAATAAAAATTCGCAGCGTGCGCGTTAACTAAAAGCGGACTGCGGGTCTCTGTGTCAAGTCGGAGTCTTCTGCCTCTCATTGCCCATTAGCAGCGATTGGCATGTTCCAGTAGGAAACACCGGTCCATCACTGCGTGATTGCGCCTCTCCAGATTTCTCTCCTGCGCAACGCTGAGATGAGCGCCAGCGTCAACGCCACCGCCAGTGTAAGCGTTAGCGCCCACTGCTTCACATCTACACATGGTTCCCTTTAGCGGCAGATAGTGTAATTTTTTCTCTCGCGCCCTTGCTATACGCCGGGATAATTGGCGCCCGCGTTGTGGGAGTGGAGCAGAAGATGAAGAGGAAGACGAGGAGAGCCGTTGCCGGCTGATGCTGATGATAGTTTTGGGTCACGACAGACATTTTAACGCGATAGCGTTAAAGAGCTCGTTTCGCAGAAATTCCGGCGTCGGCGTCGTTGGTTGTGAGCGAAAAATCATCATCTTGTCTGTGACCGAAAAATCGAGAAAGAGGCAAATAAAATAAATAATAAAAATTTCCGCGTCCGAGTGAGGATAGAACCCGGGCCGTCTGCGTGGCAAGCAGGTGTTCTACCACACTGCCACGCCTCTTCTTGGAAATACAGTGAAAATAACTTCCTCTACTTGGAAATGCAGAGAAAATAACTTTCATGCTTCGCAATCGCAAGCGCCCTTTATATAGGCGTCGCAATGTAACATGTAATATCCCAGGAATATTGCGTGGTACAAGCGTATATTGCCATCGGGAGAGAGAGATGTTTATTGTGGCAGAAAAGCTGAGAGGTCGGCCTGAATCCATTTTCTGGCCTGCTACTCAGCGTTAGGAAAGGGGAAGGGGTGGTACAGAAAGGAGACAGAAGGTGATGATGATGAAAAGGAGGGTGGTGATGAAGCAAAACGTTCCCCATCGGGCGTCAGAATATGTCACTATCATAACGCTTTCGTAGTTTAAAGCCGGCCACCCATTACAAATGGCACACACCTTACTGCGCGTATTCTCTTAACATCACGTAGTGGGTGCATAGCAAGTATGGACTAAGTGGTTGAATTAGGCAATTGGGACAGGATATCGCCCTCGCGTTCAACTCTTAAACGCGAAGATTAAGGGTCCCCCCAATTTTTACACCGAGCTTGTATAATGGCTTCACTGTTTAAAAAGCGTTTGAACGGGAATTCAACCGAGGTATTCTGCGTGGCATTCAACTACTCTACGCAGAGCTACACGAGTGCTTGGATCTCCTTTGGAATATGTCCCCATAGGGGCGTTATGTCGGGCGAAGCAGTGGCGTAGCCAAGGGGGGGGGGGGGGTTCAAATCCCGCCGAAATTTTAGATGTGAAGCATCTTATGGCGAAGCTTAATCCGGTGGTGGTGGTGGTGGTGGTGTGCCGCGTGCCCACCCTTACTGCGCATGCGCAAACCCTTTAAAAAATAAAAATAAAAAACCTCCTCTCCTCCTCTCTCTCCTCCAGGCATCCCTCCCCGCGGCAACCACACCCTCACTGCGCATGCGCCTCCCCTCCTCTCTCCCCTCTTACACTCCCCCCTCTCTCCTCTAGGCATCCCTGCCCGCGGCGTCTACACTCCCACTGCGCATGCGCGTCCCCCCCTCTCTCTCCTCTCCTACGCTCCCCCCCTCTCTCCTCTACGCATCCCTGCCCACGGCGTTCACACTCCCTCTCTGCGCATGCGTGTCACCCCCTCTCTCTCCTTTCCTACGCTCCCCCTCTCTCGCCTCGCGACGCCGACGCAGGCAGCGTCTGCTAGCGAGTTTCTTGGTTGAAAAAACCGACTGCTCGCGCTGCACAACCGTTCACTGGCCACCCCGTATATATGGCAATGGATCTTGACCTCCAAGGTGGTGCCGGTGGGAGATTTCTCCTGTGCGTTGTTGAACAATAAAAATTCGCAGCGTGCGCGTTAACTAAAAGCGGAGTGCGGGTCTCTGTGTCCAGTCGGAGTCTTCTGTCTCTCATTGCCCATTAGCAGCGATTGGCATGTTCCAGTAGGAAACACTGCTCCATCACTGCCTGCTTTGCGCCTCCCCAGTTTCCTCCTCCTGCGCAACGCTGCGATGTGCGCCAGCGTCAACGCTGCCGCCAGTGTAAGCGTTAGCGCCCGCTCCTTCACATCTACACATGGTTCCCTTTAGCGGGAGATGGTGTAATTTCTTTTTTTCAGTTTTGCTTGCGTATATATACACACACATGCAAACGCACTCACGAACATACATGAACTATGGTTCAACCCCCCCCCCCTTCCCCCCGAAAAATAATTCTGGCTACGCCCCTGGGGGCCAAGAGTGACGTTAGCAGACGTAATATTCTGTGGTTGTATCGTAGACTGACACCAGGTGTCACACCAGGCTAATCGCGTACCGAGTAAAATATGTCATGGTCAGCCACAGTATCAGCAAAGTCTGCAGCCACGTAGGTGTGCTTATTGCCCTTAAGAGGCCTTGTTGGTACTTCCCTAATGTCCGCACTCATAATTAAATTAGATAGAAAGACATGAGACGTTCAACAGGTCAGTTCAATGCCAAAAGGTAGTTCGACGTTGCATCTCATTTTTCTTACGTGAGTGCAGACGGGTTTTCAACTTTTTGTGTAACAAGAGTACTTGCTTAGGTGTTATTTATGAAAGAGGTCCTGATTTCTGGCATTTCGAAATTGTGCTGTGCAACTTTTTTTCATGTCTAGGGGAAAAAGATGTGTGGTGCTCTTGAATAGCTTTCTACAAGGACAAGAAAAGTGCAGTTGACACGTTAGTTGAGTTGTCTATTGCCATTTCAATGCAGATTGTAGTTGGGTCCTCCTGAATGCTTGACTTTCGAAAAGTTAAGAAACTAAGTGTGACAAATGAGAATATCTATAAAGTAGTCTAGTTAGTGTTGATTCATCTTCAAAAGTGCGCTTTGTAAACACCGACACTCGACGAAAAAATACAGTGCACGACACAACGTTACAAATGATATTAAGGAGTTTTCGAATAGGGGACCCACAAGTTTGGGGCCCCAAAGCCATTTGCGTTCGCTAGCTTTGGGTGAAGCTGCAGATGAGAGTTTTCGAATAGGGTTTCGCTCTTAACGATTGCGTCTTGCGTTTCTAACGCCACTACACCGTCAAAGAGAAGCTACTACAAAAATGGAAGTAAAACATACCGTTTAATAATAAAAAAAATAACTTCAAGTTGCGTTTCTTTGTGTTTAAATGCAAAGAAAAATAACTTATTTTAGTATCAAAAAGCAACTTTCTCTTAAAGTAACCACACGCGATTTTATCATCCAAGTTGATCTGCTTCTATCAGCCAAGACCACGCTGAGAACCGTCACTTCAATGCCTGCAGCCATGAGTGTTTGACGCAAAGCTTTTTGGGGCAGGCTTTGGGGCTCCCACTAAGTTCGAGAAATAGCGTCCCCAGCGCTAAACCGAAACGTTGTTTCGGTTTCGCGCGTGCGCTGTGGCCTCAACGCTATTTCTGTGGAGGCCCAAAAGTTTCACGGCCCCGAATCGACAACTCCCTATTAATAAAAAATTGAAGGACACTTTGTACATTCCAAAGTGTGTTCGGCGAAAGCCTGTGGCCATTCCACTGATTATGCCCTGTCTTTTTTTCTTTTACACTCTCAGTGGGATAAGACACAAAACGAATGGGTGCGTGTTTTCTTCTTTAATTTTTTACCGCGAATCGCAACGAGACGCGAGACTCGTCTTCCTCCGTTCGCATGCGTTACCCCCGTATTCAGAAACGCTCCTTGACTTGAACTTGACTTGCAACCGCCTCAAGGCGGCGCATTCGAAACGCGTTTCTGCTGCCATGGCACCGCCTAAAGACAGTGCGTTCGAAACGCGTTTGTGCTGCTTGAAGGCGGCGGCAAGTCAAGTTCAAGTCAAGGAGCGTTTCTGAATACGGGGGGTATTTTCTCGCGCTTTGCGCATCGTGCAAACGCCATCCGCGTTCCAGCTCTTAAATTGACGGACCCTTTGTAAATTAGAAAGTGTATTCCGTGAACGCCTGGGTCCATTGAGACGGCGTTGGTCAGAATGATTGCAAACTCTGGGCACAGCGAAGTTACGCAAGCAAAGCACGAGCGCTATAGAGTCCGACGCGACCGGCGTCCGTCTGCGCATCCCGGCGGCCACCTGGCTCCGTGCCAGAGCTCGGATCGACGGACGGACGGACGGACGGATGGACATGGACGGATGGACGGACGGACGGACAGACGGATGGATGGACGGACAGACGAACAGACAGAGAGACGGACGGACGGACAGACGGACGAACGGATGCCGGACGGAGGTCGGACGGACACCGGACGGATGTGAGCATGAGACATTAAAGGCTTTCGCCTTAAAGATTACACCATCTCCCGCTAAAGGGAACCATGTGTAGATGCGAAGCAGCGGGTGCTAACGCTTACACTGGCGGCGGCGTTGACACTGGCGCTCATCGCAGCGTTGCACAGGAGAGAAACCTGGGGGGCGCAAAGCACGCAGTGATGGACCGGTGTTTCCTACTGGAACATCCCAATCGCTGCTAATGGGCAATGAGAGACAGAAGACTCGGACTGGACACAGAGACCCGCAGTCCGCCTTTAGTTAACGTGCACACGCGAATTTTTTATCGTTAGACAACGCACAGGAGAAATCTCCCACCGGCACCACCTTGCAGGTCAGGATCCATTGCCATATATACGGGATGGCCAGTGAACGGTTGTGCAACGCGAGCAGTCGGTTTTTTCAACCAAGAAACTCGCTAGCAGACGCTGCCTGCGTCGGCGTCGCGAGGCGAGAGAGGGGAGGTGGGAGCGTAGGAGAGGAGAGAGAGGGGGGGACGCGCATGCGCAGTGGGAGTGGGGATGCCGCGGGGAGGGATGCCTAGAGGAGAGAGGGGGGAGAGTAGGAGGGGAGAAAGGGGGGAGCATAGGAGGGGAGAGAGGGAGGGGACGCACATGCGCAGTGAGGGTGAGGCCTCCGCGGGGAGGGGTACCTAGAGGAGAGAGAGGTGGAAAGGAGGTTTTTTATTTTTATTTTTTTAGCGGGTTGGCGCATGCGCAGTGGGGGGGGCGGACGGACGGACGGACGCCGGACGGACACCGGACGGACGTGAGCATGAGACATTAAAGGCTTTCGCCTTAATATTAATATTATGACGGTAAGGTCGTATTTACTCACGAATGGAAGATCTCGTGGACGGCGGTTAAAACGCCTTGGTAGGTTTTTGGTTTGTCTTGAATTAAAAGACTCCGGCTATTTGAGCACGCCCCACCAACAATTGCGTACCCTGTATAGAGAGGTGAGTCATTTTCTTCACTCAGGCTTCGCTAGAGTACATCAAGCTCACATTCAGTATGGTAGACGACAAGCGAATGAAATATAATATACAAATCACTCGAGGAGCTTTTCGTTGCATAGGTATAAAGAAACAAAAAAATGCCCCCACCTCCCCCGAAGGGAATCGTGAGGAAATGCGAATGCATTTCGCGCGCGCTTCACTCCATTTATATATGGTGGTTGTGGTTCCAAGGAAAAGGCGCCTAATTGCTGCAGCCCGGTCGGGAGCACGGCGCAGCGCCTTTCTTTTTTTTTCTCTTTTTTCTTCTTTTCTTTTGTTTTCTTTTTTTTCATATGTAGCTCCGCCGAGCTCCCGCGATGCGAGCGCCCTCACGCGCCAGAGCGCGCTCCTCCGCTCCACTCACTCTCCGCTACTCCGCCCACCTGCTCCGGTTGCTAGGGGCGAGGATAAGCGCGCGCGCCCCCGCAGCTGTTGCTGTGGGAGAGGGAGTGAGAGCGGAGAGATAACACCTGCCGGCGCGCGGACGCCGCCGCCGGACAACGCCGGATGCCTGACATAGCCCGACTAAGAAATGCATTCCCATTTAAAATAATTAGAAGTAGGTAATAAAGATATTCTACCCTACGTCTCACGTTTGCATGAAAGGAACTGGTTGTGCTTAAATTTGTCATTTGCAAGAACGATGTTCAGGACAAATCTTTCATGCTAGACATTCAAATGGTCGGTAGCCGAGCGTGTTGGTACGAAGACATACTTCTGTAAGCAGCGCTGAAAGGGGAAATATTATAAGTAAGTTCATTGTAAGGAACAGCCCCTGTGTTGTGTGTTCCTTATTCTGTGTCCCCCTTTTTTGCGCTGTTCAGAGAGGTGTGCTTTATAATGGCTTTTAATCATTGTGCACTAGGTCGAATTATTTGTAATGTTGCGTACGGTGGTACACTTTTGTTTAACCGCCAACTTTCCTTTATTGTTAGCAGTTTTCTTGAATGAACTTCAAGCACCAAGTCAGCGATATTTTAAGTTATAGCGGCGGGCGTACTCGTGTTCTATTCATGAAAATGTTTTTTTCGTTTAATGTTTAGCATTTAGCTTCACTCACCTGATGCATAGACGTTTTTGATGCCATCGGCATTGGATGTGGCTATAGGGAGGCTGCAAATGTGAAGAGCATACGCCAATTAACCTCAGCCGCAGGCACAATGCTATTCGAAACGATCCTTTCATGCAGCGTAGCCAGGGCATGTGAGAGGTGATCCATGTTATGAAAGTTACTTGGAGCTTTATGGCAAGTTACTTGTTGCCTTTAATGGAGAGCATGAATGATAGGTTACTAATGAAATTGTGCTTACACTAGAAAGCTATGTTATGCTTCTAGAATAATAGATGTCAAGCTTCTTTAGTGTCAACTTTTTACCAATTTTAGAGGGTTTACAAGTCTTGTATCTGCATTTTTTATATATCTCCTAAAAGGTCCATTCTGGTTGCAATTACGAAGTTGTCATACTAAATACATGCGTTTTTATAGAGGAGACATTACCTTACTAATATTTACGAAAACACCCAAGGTCACTCAGCCTAGAAGTTGACGGCATTTAATGTTGATTCGAAGCGCCGCCACTTTCAGCAAGCTTATTCTTTTCAAAACCCACGCGCAGTGGTACACATCGGTACTACATGGTGATGTTGATATATATGAATTATATCAAAATATCAATATGTAAATTGTGTGTTATATTCCTAGGTGGGTATATGTAAAATATTGGTGTAATAAGTGTGCCACAAGGTGATGACGCGATTACTGTCCTGCTAGCCCACAAGAGTGGTAGCTGATACAGATAGCACAAGACCGAAATTATCAAAGGCGTGCGTACTCAGTCGATGATTATTTCACAATAGCCCTTAAAATATTCATGCAAGAGCGAGAGTATTGTTCTCTATTTGTGTAATTACTAATAATTTAACTGATATTAGTGTGGTGATCACTTTACCACTTGTCCTATCTAACTCTTGCACAAGTCCAGTCTGCAGGTGTATATGTCACTTGTTTGTTTCGAGCTGCTGTTATTCATCAGTGTTCCACAATGCAAGCTGTTCTTGTGACGGTGAGACAATCCACTGGCCTGACAAAGACAGCTGCCCTAGTCGACTTTAGAACTCAACGCCCTCATCGAAACATTAGTTCTTGTGGCATTCCTTGTCTGATGACTTACTATCACTGTGTATATTTTGTTTCTTTTCATGAGGCAGATAAGCCCATCTTTTATATGCTGACTTTTCTGCTGGTAAATAAAAGAAAATGAAGTTTGTGATTTTGAACTTACTGGCTCATATACACCACAACGTTCGTGTTTTTGAATTCCGTAGCTTTCAAGTTGACAAAGTCGTTTAACGTTTGCAAACTAGTTGCTGCAATCACATCTTTCTGGCGTGTATGATATTGAATGAAGGATTCCGTAGTTTTCTGTCAAGACAAATGATAATTCGAAACCGTTCTGTCGATTGTACACATTCAGTCACAATATATAAAATCAAATAATCACACTCAACAACAATTGCAATGACGACGGTGTTGTGTTTCAGCAGCTCTGCCATCGCATAGGACCTATTGTCAGGCGGGTGCCCTAATTAGGTTTTTCGTATGAACAATAGCGCGTGGAGTAGTCAATGCAATCTACGAACGCCAAATAACTGTATTAGGACAGGCGTTACAAAGCCTAGTTTGGCAGATATTAATAAATTTCTTTCCAGAGTATACTGTGCCCTACACTCAGCCTTATAAAACTAGTGCCCCAATGTCATGGCAATCTGCCATTCTTGGATCGAACTAGTGAGTGAGTTTTACTTAAACGGCAGCATTACCTATTCAACGTTGCCATGTTTGAACTTACTAAAAAATTTTCATGAATTAAGACATCGTGCTGGGTAGTAAACAAAGATTAACCGTAAGAGAGCCTTAAGAACATGTCTTTTTTTAGGGGCGAAGCTCCTCAGGGTGTGGGTCGTTCCCTCCTCTGTAGTAGTTGTAGTAGTATGTATGTAGCCACCTCTAGTTTATGAATTGCTCAATAGATGGCGTTGTGTGTATATGTCCTTGGAAATATTACCACTAGATGACGTTAGTGGTTTTTCGTATAAGTTGATGATTAAAGATAATAGATGGCGATGTTATAATAAGAAAAGGGGCTCGCTCTTGGCGCGCTTTCTCTTTCGCTCGGAGTCCGGAAACCAGGGCAGCCGGTATCTGCGGAGCATGCCGCGGCTCCGGTACTCACGTCGGCACAACCCATAGCCAAGGACGCGTGGCTTTCACAACTCACAGCAGCGTTCTGTGGGGATGCATGCGGAGGCGAGGCGTTGCGTCGAGCACTGGTGTGGACTTCGGCGTCTGAATAGGTGGCATCGTCTTCCTCTGTCGTGGAACGCGAACTGGCGCTGTCGCTGAGGCTGGGAGCACCCGGAACACAAGTCGGCGACGCTCGTGGCGAGCTCACGATCGAACACCCAGGATCATGCAAAGACGTGACACGTGTTTTCACATCTTTGCATGATCGAGTGGGCAATGTACAGGGGGGATTCCCGGTTACCCGAATGATCCCTCCGAGCTTCGCCCACTCACCATCATTCACTTCCTCGATATGCTGTGATTTTTTGCCCTTTCTCTCATTGCCTCCGTCCAATTCAGTATTCTTTCCGCAAACAGGAAATGTTCGTGTGTAGATATAGCGGTCACTATAAACAAGACAACCGACATAATTGATAATATGGAGCGCAACAGCACTAAACTAGCTCATGGAAAGCCACTAAATATGCATAATGACGGTCATTTTTCGAGATGCAAATGATCAATTGTAAGGTTTGTATTTCGGGACCCTGTCTTTTTTTTGTTATAAATTGTTCTATCACGAAGATTTCGATGCAATATATGGACAGTACAACATTAGCAAGATGACAAGTTGGGCTAGTTGGTTGACGTTCATGTTTGAAAGTTTGGTTGAAGCACACCGAAAAAATGTCTTTAAAAAAAGTACAACATTATTGTGTATGTAAATGGTGCAGACGAAAAAGACAGTTTTGTTACGATAAATAGCATGACATTAAAGAAAACAAGATATATATCGCGAACAAGATTTTTTGTATATTCGCTGTTTTACGCTCCTGAATTGGTTGTAGGGATTATGTCTTACGTTCGCCTTTGGCTTTGACGCGATCGAATTCAGCCCATGAGCGTAATAAAAAAGTTTAGAACTTTAGTGTGTCAGTTCGGTTAATGCAGTGAACATAATATAACATGACTCGTATTCTGCTTAGCTTCACAATTTCTGTCGATTTATTTAAATTATTTACACAGTTTCTTAGAACGATCTTATTCAGCTAAAAAGAAAATGCCTATATTGACCGCCGTTTAAGGATTCAGCTTGCGAAAATTTGGAAGAACCTTCTTCTGCAGCATGTAGTTCAGGAAAACACATCACTGCTGGCGCTATGCGCCAATTATTTCTTGAGTGAGTTTACTCATATGTGAAGTCATGCCTCTGTCGATAAGTCACTGAACAAAACTGGTCAAATCGGGCTACATTTTTCAAGGACCGATTAGTATTGTATAAAAAGAATATAGGCTTCTACTTTGTAAAGTTACTCATCAAAAGAATTCAAGAAATGACTTCACGGTGGTTTATAGCTTTTGTATATTTGCGCACGCAGAGTGACAAATGTAGACGACCAGCAAATTGTTTCTACTTGTTTTGGGTGGGTACCCACTAGTGAATAACCAGCACAAACCTTTAGGACCACTATTGTAGACACACGAAGTTGCAGGTCCAGAACTCGATTGTCTAGTTTCTCGAGGAAAAGATTTGCCTATGAGGAAAAGAATCACGCAAGAACACTTTTGTGTTGCAACTTTGATGTAGTGTTTCTTTCGATCCTAAATGTTAACCAATTTTCTGTCATTTCACAATTGTTCATGCAAATTACGGCGGATAGTTAAAGTAACTTCACAAAAGCCAGAAGTGCAGACTGCGTCTAACGCTATGAAATGAATAGGGAGCTGTGAATTGCAAGGACGGCCATGACTTGTTTTATAGTATTGACTACTCTGCCGACTAGAAAGTGGTGTTCAGTGCCTTTTGTTACCTTGCTATTACACATGTATCGCATCCTTTCTACAGAAATGGTCGTTGCTGTGTCCGCAGTGTTGTCAGTGAACAGTCAACGCTGTTAAACAAAACCAGTCATGGTGCATGTAAAAATGAGTCATTAATACAACTTCCAATTTGCATCTGCCTATTAACATTTAACACTTTTTTTATGTTTAATAAGCAACTTGACTTTTTCACAAGAAAATGTTTCATGTGGGGGTCTACGAAGACTTAAATGACGGATTTCCGTCACGGATATGACGTTAATAAAATGAACGCTAACGGAGCAGAACGAAAACAATCTCTTAGAAAAATGCTCCGCCACCAAGAATCAAACCTACGACCCCTCCGTCAGCGACGACAAGTGCGCGGCGCTCTATCGACTAAGCTACTGAGGCAGCTACACGCAGCGCCACAAACACGCCTTATATCTCTTACACATTCTCCCTCGCATGGTGCTCTCTCGCATATCTCTGTTGAAGGCGCTTGGCTTGGAGAAGCGGTGAGGTGTTGCCATCTGTGAGCGGCCAAGGAAAGTAATGCGGCATGACACTTAGTAGCGCAGATAGAAAGCGGTTCGGCAACGACGCAGTTAAGACATGAACTCCAAGATTCGCAATCTCGCAGGCCATGCTTCAAGTGTCTTGATACGAGCGAAAAACACTGGCCGCGCTAGTATCGTGGAGTCGCCCTAGACGCAATTACGTTCTTCGACTTTCGCTTCGTGCAAGCGGGTGGCGGCTCGTTGTCCGAGTCGTGCCACGGCCGCTGGTCGTGCAGCTTCCACATGCACAAACGGTGCGTCTCCGCCGCCAACTGCTTCGAGTGCGATAGCGCCACTAATAAAACTGCTGCATAAGCGCCGCAGAAAGGCAACGATGTCGACAGGTGAATTCCGTGCCTCGGTAGAGCGAGACAGAGAATAGCGGGACGTGGAGTGCCTGCTCGCGTTCGCAGCTCAAGCTACGAACCTTTGCCTCCCGCGTTGCTGTAGTGCAGTATGGTAGTGCATGCATAAGCCCGGGCGTAGGTTACCCTATTACACGCGAGCGCACACCATTTCGTTTCTTTCCCTAATTGACGACGCTTTGAGGAAAGGCATATCGAGTACCATGGTTTATTATGTGCTTGTTGATGTCATCTTTACGCGGGATTCACAATACGCTTTGTCCAGGTATATGTTCTCAACTTCAGCTACCACAACGGTTAAAATGCAGATGTACCACTAGGCGTCAACGTTGGTGCGTTCGACTTTAAACAGGCCTATAGCTGCAAACACCAATAGACATTGTACACGCTGTCATATATGACTGGGTTACCCTATTATATATGGCATAAGCACTACTTTTGTGAAGACATGTTTGACTTTCATGTTAAAGCGATTCGTATGACGGAGGTATAAACCATGTTTTACAGCGAAAGCTGTTACCAGATCACAACGGCAGTGGCAGTGGGGTTGTTGCCTGCCGCTGCCGCCGCCGCTGCCGCCGCCGCCGCCGCCAGTGTCCGTAACCACTTTCGCGGGAACTAAGAAAAATGAAACGACAAAACATTTTCAGGAACGTAGGCCACTCTTACTGACTATCATCAGCAAAGCATGAGCACCTCTAACAGCGGGAAGGTTCCATCCCCTTAACTTCGCTTTTCACGACCAAACGATGGCGTCAACCTGGCAACAGTTACCACCGCTGGTGCGTGTTATCTTAATAAAACTTTTTGTTGGGCTAGTTGGTACATGCTTACTGGAATACAAATAGACGCAAACCTACGAGGAAGAAAATTTCTGTTCTCTCTAATTTTCTTCCTCGTAGGTTTGCGTCTATTTGTATTTCAGTATGCGTGTTATCCTTTGCTTCCACCCACCACTAACCTAGCCATTGGTAAGCAGCCGTTCTGTGCTCTCGCCCATGGCTCTGGTGACAGTGATGATGTTTCGGCCCTTACATATATTATAGCTAAAGCTCTTATGAGGTCACAACAACAGCCGATTTTGGCGCCGTAGTTGCCCGCTACCAGTGCCGCTGCCGCCGGTGTCCGTAACTACTCTCGCGCAAAATAAGAAGAAATTAAGTTAGAAAAAAATTGCGAGGAACGGACGGGATTTGAACCTGCGCCCTCTGCGTGGCAGCCTATTCTACCACAGAGCCACACTGGTGGTTAAAACACCTTCGCAAGAACGCTATCTACAAGTGTCATGTCGGGCAAGCACGCGTGTTAACATAATATTGCATCGTAGTAGATTAAAATAACAACCAAGTGTCACACAGTTCGAACTGTGCAACAAGTAGCCCGTTAATTGCATCCAACACATTACAAAAGGCTCACCCACAATTCTTCATCGGCATCAGCCACAGAACAAAGTGCACATATTGTCGTAAAGATGTGTAGTAGGTACCACGCTTCTCCGCAGAGTTATAAATAATGACATAGTAAAATGATTTTCTACTTCTTGAAAGTTACGATGATTTATGGTGTGGTGGGTACCTTGCATGTGTGCTTGTACTACAGTGTTGCGGAATGGGCGCCTCCATTCCATTCCAATTCCATTCCGAGGAATTAGAACTCGCCGCAATTCCATTCCTTTCAATTCCTCGGAATGAAAAAACTTACCCCATCCCCACTCCGGGAATGGCCGAGCAGTTTAATTCCATTCCTTTAATTCCTCAACGTAGGAAAGGCATCTTGATAGTTTTATCGAGTTAAGGCTGAATGCCCCATGAAGCTGATGCCATCAGATGCATTAAGAAGTGCAAAAGAACGCTAAACACGTTACCAAGGTTGAGGGATAGTAGCTCGGTGACATATCTCGTGCATTACAACCACCCTATAAATTCCCATAGGGGCAGTTTTCCCGCTACCAATAGTATTTGCATGGTCAGCATGTTTGTACGAAGGGCGATGTTTTAATATTGTTTAAGCTTAAATGTGTTAATGCTAAAATGACGACATAGCGTATTTTCATGGAGATAAAAGTAGTGTTCAAGAAGACTAAGCAGTTTTGCCACGCGTCTGGAGCGATGGTGAATATGGAGAAAACTAAGATTTATTTAATGGGGAACAAAAAACTTCTATATCTGCTGGTATTACTTGGTACAGTGCACCGCTCGGGCACCTTGTGCCTTTGCATAGAATAAGGAACACTGGGCCGCACTGCTCGTCAGCGCTCACGCTTGTCAAGCGCGCCTCACAAGCATGGATGGGGTGAGGAGAACTTTCTGTGTTCGCCTGTGCCCAGGTATGCAATGTCAGGTATAGAACTTAGAGAATCGCTTTTTCGATAATGCGTCCGAGTCGCCGACGGCGACAGAAGGAAAAACGAAAAAGTGAAGGGTTGTGAGACAGCAGGCGGCTAGGGGCGCCGCCGAAGGGAAAAACAAAATCACATTGCGTAAGGGGGGAGAGGGGGCTATGCCGCCGCCGTAGTTCCGCATGACGGATACCAACGGCATAGAACCGCGGTTACGCGAAGAATAAGGACAAACTTCGGAGCAACACAGTCTATATAAGGACAGAATTGAAGTAGTCGCATTGCTTATAAAACGTACCGTGCTTGTGCGACCAGACAGCATCAGCGACTGCTACAGGGAGATTTATAGATTTTCTGAAGAATACTGGATTTGACGCTATACTTAAAGAAGACCACTGTGTGTTACGTGGTCATCGTACATACGCATAACCTCTTCCTGTCCCCATCATCATATTTATCCCTCTATGCCTCCCACTCACTTTTCCCCTGTGCCGATTAGCAGGCCAGGGGTGCTATGCAGGATGGCCCGAGCTTCTCGGGCACACGAGTTTGCTCCGAGCTCGCACTGCGGCGGTTATGGCACAAAGACAGAGCGGAGCGCGTGATAGCAGCATTGACAAAAACGGCTACATGAACGAGCGTGGCGTCAAAGACGCATTTGGGGCATCTGGGGCGGTAATCAAATAAACACCGCGTGCGAACACGTCAGCGCCGCCACTCAGTCCACATTTCAACAGTGCAGCGACGTCAGCGTGATTGTCGCGCTATCTTTTTGCCAACTCAGCATTGCGCCTCCCACAGGCGTGTTCGTGGGCGTTCTTCCACTTTCGGGCACGTTCTTTTCGTTCCACCGGCAGCATGGAAATTTCCACTCTCGAAGGCAACAAGGGTGCACACGCTGCACTCTCGTGCAGCTCGTTTCGCTTCTATCAAATATTGCGGATAAATATACGGACAGGTTGTCACCAGGGGCGCTCGCATCATGGCGGCAACGCGGCTGTGAGTGGTACGTCGTGAGCGCGGTGAAATTGAATGCGAGACATCGCAGCCACGTGATGATATAATTTTTATTTCTTCGTGCGTGTGTGCACAGTCTGCGCGATAAAGCTGATAGATGAATCATGCTGCTCGCTGGCGTTGCGGCGTGAGCACTGCTCCTTGGCAAGCGCAAACGCGGTGGGTGGACCCAATCTTCGCCGCGGGCGTCTGTCAATCAAACTGATTGACGCGAGAACTCGGGTACAAGCTCGTTGATTCTGAGAAGGCCCCAGTTCAACTCGTGACTGTCATGGTGCCCGTGTGACTGTCAAAGGTTTCATGCGGTGGACGCTAAGCAGCAGCTTCTTTGCATATAAAATAATTTGGTCAGACTTTACTACTTGTGCAAGGCTGGAGCCATAGAGGAGCTTGTGATCACCTAGCTTCTTCCAGCGTTTTAAGTCGGTCGTCTACTCAGTCTGCTCGGTATACGCTTCGAAGTAAAGAACGCATCAACTCGGTCTTAATCTTGATTATACTAATTAGGGCAGGACTTAACATAATATTGAACAGTTTTGTCTTGATTGGTAAGGTTTTAATCAAAACGACAATAATTACCTCGGGTGCAATTAGCAAGATCTTCATTAGTATGCAGCTAATTAACATAAACCTAATTCGCATGATCTTGATTAACATCATATTAAGGTCTAATTAGGATGACTTTAATTAGCGTGCTTATAATTAACGTCTCGTTAATTAGCCTGGTATTAGTTAGCACGGTCATAGCTTTACATGGCTTCATTAGCATGGTCTTGGTGAGGTATGGCTTCATTAGCTCGATCTTAGCATGCCTCAATTGGCTTAATTAGCTTGTTCATAGCATCTCTTGACTTATTTAGCTAGATGTACCGCCCAGCCACTTAGCTAATCTGCCGGGCGCACGTCCTCGGGCAGGGAGCACACCATGAAGGGATGAAGAGGGCGCGCACCATTCGAGCAACGCGCAAGAATGTGCAGGCCGACCATGATGATTGTACACGTGGCCTCGGGTTTAGCTACGGTCGCGATATTGTGAGGTGCTCGGCCGGAACTGATCTCAGAGGCCACCATGCTAATTATTTTAAAGGATACTTAGTACAGACATTAAAAGCTTCAAAACGAATTTAGACAGCCCCTGCCTTTAACAATATCATCAGCAAACCTTTCTGGCACTTTTATTGCATGGGTGCACTTCTGCACTCAGTGGAACGACAAACAAATGAAAGAAGATGCCTCTGGTTTGAAAACACCGCCCACTTTTGTCGACCGTCCTTGACGTGACGCCGCGTTCCATCGTAACCAATGGAACTCAGCGCGCGCTGACGGGTGGCTCTGACCTTTTCGTACTTTTGGCTCGTTCAAAAGGGGGTGTCGCCAGAGCTCGGAAAGATTCCGAGTTTCGCCAAGCTCGGGCCATCCTGCATAGCGCCCCAGAGCGCACTATCTCAGGCCGACCTCTCGGCCTTCTAATAAATTCGCTCTCTCTCAACCGTGCTTGCAATCAGCCAAGCCATTTTAAAAATACTGCTTCATTGTTAAATTCGATGCTCTAACTTACTAATGTTTCAAGTTTCAAAAGATCGCGTCGACGAAAAGGTGCTCTATTTTGCCAAAAGACGTAATTCCATTCCCATTCCATTCCGAGCAAAAGGCGTTTAATTCCATTCCCATTCCATTCCTCCAAGCGTTGTCCCCATTCCATTCCGGGGTCGCAAAAATGTGGAATGAATCCGGAGTCATTCCAATTCCGGAGTGGCAACTCCGCAACACTGGCTTGTACTAGTTGCCCCAAGAGAGTCTACAACGTGCTCTAGAAAGGCCGCTCTTCCAGCTTTCGCTGTGACTGTGCTGCGTGTTCTTTGCAGGCCTGGTAATTTTTTCTGCACAAGGATTTCACACTTTCGGTTAACTGATGCAGCATCGATAGTAGTCCTGATGTGATGAGCAGCTGACCGTTGTAAAGTAGGCAGTTTTTTATTGCTAAGATAGCTGTAAATCGGCAGAATGAAGGAACGACAAAACGCCAGGCCTGCACGGAAAGCGCAGCACAGTCAAAGAAAAAGCTGGAAGAGTAGCGATTCTAGGACCCGTTGTAAACTCTCTTGAGGCTGCTAATTCAAGTAAGCTTCCAAGGTACCCACTACGCCATAAATCATAATTTTCTTCAAGTTGGGATGCACTCACGACGCCATTATTCGTCATTCTAGGAGGAACGAAGTGCCCGCTATGCAGTTGCAAGGCATTATGCTCACTTTGTTGATGCGGTGGCTGATGACGATGAAGAATTACGGCTGAGGTTTGTAATGCGTTGAATAAATTCAACGCAGTAGGAAGGAAAGTTCGGCTAGTTGGAATACTTGCATGATTTATGCAGTGCGGAAGACGAAGACGTAAGGAACACGTAAGGAAGACGTAAGGAATTCAGAGTACACAGGTCGAAGACGTTCTGCGTACTCTGTGTTCCTTACGTCTTCTTCTTTAGCGCTGCATAAATCATGCAAGCATTCAACGGCCCACTCGTGACGCACTTCGTATTGTGTGACGCCTGATTGTTATTTTACTCTTCTGCCTCGCTATATTACATATTACATATGTTAACGTGGTTCCTTCCCGACATAACGCCTGTATATGGTCTTTTTTGCAAAGAAGGTTCGAGTGCTGGCATAGCCCTGTTCAATAAAGAAAAAAATAACCGGTATGGCTCTGTTTTAAAATGCCGGCTGCCACGGAGATGGCCCTGGTTCGAACCCCGTTCCATCCTCAATATTTCCTCTTATGTAGTTTTTTTTTTCCTAATTTCGCACGATAGTGGTTACGGACACCGGCGACGGCAGACAATTATGGCGCCAAAACGACCCTTGTGATCTTAGAACAGCTTTCGCTGTAAAAAAAAAAAATCGCCAGGTCTACGCGGAACACGAGCAGTCGCAGCGAAAGCTGGAAGAGAGGCTGGCGGTGGCGGCGGCGGACAACGGTGGCGTCAAAATTGACTGTTGTTGAAAGCTCATAAGAGCTATTGCTCTAGCATAATCGCAGGAAATGAAGAACACGCACTGACAGCTTTCCGGAACTTCACATTTTTTTTCCCATTCTACAAAGACTGCAATTTCTATTTAAAGCCGAAAATAAGCGTCGTTTGTAAACGCTAGAACAGACCGCCCCTTGTAAAGGAATCCGCCACTGTCACAGAATGAACCCTCAGTTAAGTTCTCAGAATCTCAACGATACAGTGACTGAGACAACGCGGATTTTTAGTCGTTTAGTACTTCCGTGTCACAAATTCTAGTTCTGCAACCTAAATGCAAAATGGAAGAAGAAAGCTGAAGCTCTAGTATTACAGCAATGTGTAATAGCTTGAATGATTCAGGCGGTAACCACTCGTCGATGCTGTCGCAATTTAAAGCGGTGCAAAGACAAAGGTAAAATGCAGCACTGCACTTATAATAAAGTTTACTTCTATGACAACAGTGTGTCAGGCTTGCACTAAATTCAACTTCACGGGCACGATTTACGGCCAAGGTGGATGTATTTCGATGCGTTCGAATGCAGAAACACGTGTGTAGTTAGGTTCAGCTGAGCGTTAGAAATGCCAGGTTGTCAGGGCTAACCCAACGTCCTCAACTAGGGCGTGGTTCACAATCATGTCGTTGTCTTAGCAGGTAAAACTACATAATTACATTACACATGCAACGTACTTACTGATATTAGCGTACTTACGAAACAGATGAATACAGCCAAATAGTCTATTAGCTCATTTACTGCGCTGTAATTGGAATTCTTGAACTGAACGATATATCCATGACTCACAATTATGCCAACCTTCACAGTGACGACTTGTGGACCTGCAAGGAATGACGCTAGATTATGAATGACGCTCAATTATTGCGGACACGTTGCAGATATACTGACAAAATGAATGTCAGTTAGCAAAAGTTCCTTCACATGTAACGTGATTGCCCTAACGTAAACGCACCTAAAGAAGCAGTTCAATTAGTGTGTCAACTAGAAAGCTGAATTTACACATACGTAGTATACGGAATGGTTTCTATTGGTCGTAATTATTAACATTTACCTAACATCCTCAAAGTAGTCAGTAAACGTTACTCTAGTCGTTGCTGTCAACATTTATTCAGTGATTATCGTGTTCTCAAGATAAGGTGCAAAATATAAAAAATATATATATTTAGTCCGTCATTCACAGGAGTCCGTCATCACCCAGTGTCGAAAATTTCTCCATAAAAGTAATCGCTGGTTTTTGGACATTAAGAAATTCAAGTTTTTACTTGTTGGATATTAAGGTTAATACAGATAGGGAGAGTTAGGGAAGGATACCTGAGTAAACCGTTAGTCCCGCTTTCTGAGTTCCCGGAATGCGCGGGTACGCACAGCAGGTCATCTTGAGTGTTATTAAGGTGAAAGCCCTAGATGCCTCATCAGACGCGAAATTTGAACGTCGGCATCAGCGTCCCACAGCGTCAGGCACGAGTAATGCAAAAAATTATCATTCCGTGATGTCGTCATTGTGTGACGTCGCGATGACGTCACAGATCGCCAAAACTTGTGTCGTCATTATGACGTTACAATGACGTCACATGACGTACCGTCCCACATGAAGTAATCGGATGACATTGCACATTAGACAAAGGTTGTCCGATCCCGGAGGCAATGGAAAATGAGGTTATTATTATGTTATGGTTGTCACCAGGTTATTACCATGTTAAACCGTGTTATGCGCAGAAAGCTTTCGCAAAGCGACGGGGCAGGATCAATACAGTGCAGTACACTTATAAGGATATCCAAGTGCCAACGAAATCCCATCGTAAACCGATAATTGTAATAAGCGGGTTGATAAAAGAATGACAAAAAAAAGGTCAAAAGATTTTCTTTGCATGCAAGTAACGTAGTGCAACTATGTACTTGTTTGTATAAAAGCCATATTCTGTCAGCTTTGATTGCTTCACGCGAAGCTTGCGCACATCTTTTTCAAGATCATCAAGGTGCTCCACGTAGCTGAGCGGGAGGTCCTTCGCAAAAACAATGTCCCAGAGTGTATCATCCGTTGGGCCTCTTGCGATGAGAGTACCTGGGTAGGCTTCTGAACCACGTCTTCGGAGTCGCCGCTCTCACCGCTGTCCGCAACACGTATACGCGCAACGATCGCCTCATCACTTAGGCACTCGGACGTTTCCGCAACATCGTCTGCAAGAAGTAAGTGGTTCAGACGCAACGCATCTTCGTTAAGCACCGACCACAACTTCGGCAGCTCTTCGTCGACGGGCGCTTCACGGACCTCTCGTGGCATCGTTTCGCAAGTTCGGAAGGAATGCTCCTCTTCCTCTCGCTTCCTCGTAGGAGGCGCAGTCGACTAGTTTTCTAAGGGTGTGGTTGGGGTACGGGGCGCATAGCGGCGCATGCTGTCGGCGCGGAGAGCCATTTTCGGTGCGCGCCGTAACCGCATTCAGTCGCTATACACGATATCGCGGCATTGGGGCATCGTAATAAGCGGTTTATTTTACCATAGAAAAAATACAAAAGTGGACGGTGCCACCGTTGTTCTTCGCTATATCCGATAGATTGTTATAAACGGTATAGTTATAAGTGGACTCGACTACATCGACTGAGATGAAAAAGATAGTTTTTGCTTTCAAGTCGTCCTTAGTGGATTCATAAGGCGCCCTGTGAGCTCGCCTCAGACGACCTGGACCAACAGCGACATCTCGTCGCCAGGACCAAGGAGGCAGCGAAGGCCAGAGAGTTCCTGGAATGAGTAGAGCTCCTACCTAGAGCAGAGGCGGGTCTTGCATAGCGATACCGTTTCGTAAAATAAACGTTTATTCCTCTTCCTCTCTTGGAGGTTCTTGTGCTTTATCCTCGTCAGTGCCGCAGCTTGTCTTAGAAACTGCGCCCACATGCACATACATATATATATATATATATATATATATATATATATATATATATATATATATATATATATATATATATATATATATATATATATATATATATATATGTATATATTAATCGGTCACAGATGTTTACAGGATTGGGTTTACAGAGAATACAAACATTGTGATACACGTTCACAATATTATGCAATAGTTCTATAGGGTTACAAAAAAAATAGCAATAAAACATGATAGTCATTATGGACCTATGTAATAAGATAACTGAAGAACACTTTGCCTCAGTTTCATATGAAGCGCTGCAAAATAACATAACAGAAAAAAAAGAAACAGAAAAGCAATCACAGTGATATAAAATAATAACTGTACTATGTTACATCACAAATATCAAAATATACAGCTAGGATGGACAACTATAAATGCAATAGCCATAGCGTCGCTAACATGTTGCCGACAGCACGGTTTGGCCAGCAAGCTCAACAGATTTGTCAGCAGTGGGCTGTGTGACCCCCGTGTGCGATAAAGCGTTCCACTCTCGAACAGCCCACGGAAAGAACGAAAGACTAAACGCATTGTTGGTGCAAAAGTATTCTTGGAGTGTGAGGTGGTGCTTATGACGGGTTTTTCAGGAAGTACTGTACGAAATGAAGGCGTTTCAATCTGTTTTAGTTTTGTTACGCAGGATGAGGTACAAAAATTTGAGTCGGAACAGCATTGCTCTACTAGCTAACGTGTGAAGGCCAAGGCCTGATAGCATCAGCGTAGGCGAGTCGGTGCAATGCCACCTAGAAAAATAATGCAGGCCTGCTCACCACTCCGGGCATGGACTCTGACGTCACTCAGTTTTGTCCTTTGTCTGCCACCGAGCAGACGTGCGCATGCATGCTCCCGCCGTTCGAGAGAGCAGGATTGCTAAGCCGGACGAAGCCTGTCGTGGTGTGCTGGTGTTTCTTATGGCGACTGCACGAAGATCACCCTGTTCTTCTGCGTCTGTGAAGTGCTGCGTGGTGATATGTGTTTCGTTCACCGAATGTTCGCGTAGTGTACACCTGCAAGCTCTCCCAATGGGGCAGTGCTGCGGGCCCAACTGTCGCCGTTTTGTACCGGAGGTCCAAGTGTTTTCATTCCCCATGGACGACCAGAAAGCGAAATGAGAGCTTGACGTTCGTCGGGATGACATCGATATGCGTTCTCTGCGTGATTCGAAGGTACGCTTTTGATTTTTTTTAAAAGCACCACTTCTAACATGTTCGGTTCTTTCTGTAAAATGATGTCGTGTGATCTTCTGACTTGTTAGCGTAAGCCTTCACATTAGACACTTTTAGCTTATATAGTGTCGCTGATGCTCAGCCCCGCAATAACTTAGCGTACCGAGACAGTGCAGGGAACTGCATGTAATTTCGCGTTTTTTTGACGCACGCGTTTGCCGAGACGCGGTCTGCTTGGCTGAAAAATGACGGTGAAACGAAGTACACGCCTCTTCACGTTCCGCTCAACCGATTTCACAAGCGGAGCCAGAGTTGCGTTTTACGTTCTACTGCTCGCATTCTGAACTCATCAAAGTGGAGCAATAAACACGCATGGCAATATATTATAAGAACAGGCGTGTTTGGTTCAGGGTCGGTAAACATTTCGCTAGTTACGCGTGGCACCGCGGTCTTATCGTAACACCTCCGATTACTTTGTTGAGAAAAGGGAAGGAGGGAGGAGTATTTCTTACCGCTGCTCCGACGATTTTTTTTTTTTTTGCGGTATCATAATTAGGCGCCAGTGTCGCCTGCCCCTTCGCCTAATTTATTTCCTTGAAATATGTACTGCTGATACAGCCGCATCTGGATTCCTGTAGACACCTCAAAGATCTCCCTGTTTTGTACCTTAGTCAATAAGGGGCATGTGGAGCAGCAAGCTTCAGATAAATCACCTTCTTAAATGGTTTTAAGGTGTGTGAGCTCCATTTTAAGCCGTAATACTTAAGGACGAGTGCCAAGTACACCAATCCAAGAACCGACACTACAGTACAAAAGTGCGAACTCTGCAGAAAAAACTGCAGAAGTTTACCAAATCAGTAGAAACAGTTTCTGTGCACCTTCTGGACAGTGTGTAATGTGTGTGTGTGCGTAAATAAATAAAGATTGAATAAAATTTACCTTACTTATTTCGTCACATTGTTGGGCCATCAAACTTTGCTCTTATAAATCGGTCACACGTTACATAGCGCACGATCTTTTATTTTCAATTGAAATAATAAATGGCTTGCAGATAAATCACCAAAAAATTAATTAAAGCATAATACGTTCCTTCAACCAGCGCCAGTCCCGACGCAAAAGACAAAATTAAGCTTTTGCACATGTAAAGCTAGATGCGAACGTTTTATCTTGTCACGGAAGACGTTGGTGGCAATGGCTTCACAGCCTTCCGTGCGCGCTCGCTCGGTCATGACGCGTGACGTCACGGCGGCAGTGAGCAGGCCTGATAATATTTTTCTAGGTGGCATTGGTCGGTGCGTCTGTATCTGTTACAGATAAAACGTGCGGCTTTTCGTTGTACAGCCTAAAAGTAGCTATGTGATTTTGGGTAGACGGTAACCATGCCACACTCGCATATTCTAAGATAAAGCATAAAATCATCCCGTAGGCCAAAAGCTTGGCTTTCCTTTTAGAGTATCGCAGGGCCCGCTTTAAAAGCATCAGCTTTCGCATTGCTGTGCTTGTGCAGTTGTCTTCTTTAAGCAATGGATTATAAGACAACGGCGCAATACTGACATAAATAATTATTTCCCAACAGTCTCGGGAGGGGTCCTCCCCTTCGTCTGGGGCGGGGTGAGTTAAAGGTTTAACTCATCCCCTGACGAAGTGAGGACCCCTCCCGAAACTGTTCGGACGGAATTAAATGAAATATATATATATATATATATATATATATATATATATATATATATATATATATATATATATATATATATATATATATATATATGTGTGTGTGTGTGTGTGTGTGTGTGTGTGTGTGTGTGTGTGTGTGTGTGTGTGTACATCCATACATGCATATCGTATAACTAAAGCTCCGTATTTTCGGAGTATTTTTCTTGAATTTTGGAGGGTATTTTTCGGAGTTTATATTTTTTTATGAAATCCGGCGTTTATCAGTGTTTATTTCTGGCAAATTTCCAGTACTCCGAAATTCGGTTTTAATAGCACATTATAAGTTGTTGCGATGTGTTCTTCTTACTTTTATTTCCAATGAATATGCTTCGCCTTGTTGCTAGTAATCCTGTTTCTCCATCTTTTCATTTCTTCTCACTGCGTGTTCATTTACCCTGTCAATAAAGCTGTTGATATGCACTGCTGTAAACTCGCGAAAGTGTACTTTTTGTTGTGTGTTGGGGGCGTGGGGGGTGGGGAGGACAGGAGCTCTTCCCCACTGCGTCTCAGCTTTTTTCTCCCAGCTTCCCTCATCTTCTTGACGAAAAATAAGCGATTTATTATTATTATTATTATTCTCAATATTCAGAAACCTTAGGCGAAATGATATCTGAACAGGAAGGCATGCGAACACACTAAGTGTATTTTAGATGTCTGGAAGGTTTGAACGCACAAGCACATATACATCCTAGCACAAATACTTCAACACAAGACACCTAGGTTTGTTCGTAATAAAACCTTAAAACTTGTCTTAATAGGCGCAAGCATACTTCACGAGGTTGCTGCCGCTGATGGAGGTGCGCTCCTTTCGATTCGTGATTCTCAGCTTTGAAGATTCTATTTGAACGATCACTATCCCCGTTGAAAATAGGAGTTTGCGAGATAAATCCGTATTGTCAAAAATTTCACCGGGAAGCGTTTATCTGATTTTTTCGAATTTATCCGGAAACAGGGATCCCTAGGTATAACACATCCATATCAATAAAATACTGAATTGGAATTCAGCGATTCTCCGTTGTGTGCATTTGGTATCCCCTTGTTTTTTTTTTTTTCCGGTGTTTATTACCATTATTAATCGCTGAACATGACGTTGCTGCGTTCGAGGATAGAAATGCTAAAGGTCGAACTCCAAGACGGGGCACCTGGAACTAAGTCTCCTTTCTATTTACAAGCCTCGTCTTGTGCGTTTTCAGTTACTATCAAAAGTAAATTTTGCAGAAAGCAATCGCACCAACGTACCTTACCTGACTGTGCGGCATCTTGTTTTTTCTCGACCAATCGTCTTTCTTGAAAAAGTCCTCTATGATTATTTGATATGGCTGGATCGAAGAATTGAAAATGGTAGATTAGAGAATACTGCTAATCGTCCACACGGCAGCATTGGGTGTTCCATAAAGGCAGTTCAACAGAGTTCAGTTGTTTATCAAATGATTCTTATTTATTCAATCTCAGGTAATCTCAGTTAATTGCAGACCCGTTTGCGTATATTGCCGCAAATAGCATCAAGTCTCGAGAGCATTGCAAATGAAGTCAAGTACTGCGATTCAAGTTTCCCGCCATCTTTTATGGTACTGTAAGGAAGGCAGTGGACATTGTGGGCATAGCGCTTGACTAAGAGAGACGAAGACTGAAGTGTGATCGCAGCCCAAGCCTCTAGTTCGTCCTTGTGGTAGGGAAACTCGTGTCCATTTGTGTTGACCTCTACCAGTAATACACCCCTATTTGAGAACGTATGCTTCTCTTATGTATCAGCAGAGTCTGGAAAATTACTTACTGTGGGAATCATGGTACTTTGTTAATCGCCATTTGCACGTGGCACAACTGCAGTTTTATAGCGTGGCAATGTGCTTGTATTTATATGTAACTCTAGATTATTAAGCTATATCAAGTTCATTTCATTTTGTGGCTTCATAGTCACTTGTACAAATGTTTCCCCATTTCGGATCACATCAATTTACGGATACGCGGAACGCTTTTGCGCTTGCGTATACACCCATGAGCAAAGGTATACGGACCACGGAAACGCGAGCCCAAATCATTGTCTACGCCGTCTACGCGCGAGCCGTCTGTTGTCGAGAGCATTTCTTTGACGGAATAGATGTCAAGGGCATTACTCCGACGGAAGTTGTAAGAGAAATGCTCTCGGCGCTGACGGCGAAGGTATACAGACAGCAATCGTCCGTATGCTTTTGTTCACGGCTGTACATTGTTCATTAAAGCAACCTTCTACCTAACATTATTCACTGTGCTGCTAGGTTTCGTGCACATTCAAAGTGAACACATTTGATACAAGAAGTCCCTCTAGACGCCTTCATTCACTTAAGCGGAAAGTCGTTCCCGATCGAAGTAGTGAAATGTTTTCAAAATTTTCTTGTTAATACTGATGTGGGCTAGGGAATTGCGTGTATGTCCAGTACGTGCTCCTTTCTCAGTGGTCTCTTGAGCCCGACGTTGTCAGTTTACAGACATTCATGATTTCTTGTTGCGCTGTAGATGACGAGACGAGGACGAATCAGGGACGACATGGCAGGTGCCTGTAGACATCACGTCCAGCTCTATGTTTGCATCGTAGGCAGTGGCCAGCTCCTTGCGACGAGTTGCCACAACGGACACAGAGTAGTATCGCTGCAGGCAATGCTAACTAGTCAGTCCGGGTCATCGAACAGTCAAGTCAGTTTGTGCAGTGATATCAAGGCCGTCTCAGCAAGAGCGTTGCGCGACTCACTTTGCGTGCTGCAACAGACGAAAGTGCTGCTATCTCCAGTGCTCCCAGAGCCTATCAACGCGACCACGCTAACCAGGCTCCGCAATCTATATGCGCCTCTGGAAAAGCGTAATACATCGCAATCTGCTAGGCTACGGTAGCTGCGCGCGTGGATTCACCCATAATATGTCTTAAAGTGTCTGAGCAAGTAGGAGCTTGCCAATGATGACTTCGCGAGATGATGAGGGTGTCGACTTGCACCAAAGATTACCCTTGACGTTACTTTCCACGTCCACTTGTAGCGGCGGACATCGCCATAAAAAAGAGCTGTTGCAGTAAGCTATATGCAACAGCTTGCTCTGTAAACAATCAGAAAACACGAGGTGCATATAATACGTCAACATCTGCAGGCTGGGAATAATATTGAAATGATCTCCCGTTTTCCTGGCAACAATATATTTAAGAAACAGAGAGGTCTGAGAAACTGACAGTAAAAATGAATATTTGCGTAATCTCCAATAACTCACCAGAATTCAAATTGTACACTTTGTCATTTTGAAGATTTTTTTATTCGAGAAATACGATGAGGAATGAGACTCGCCTGAGATGATGCAGCTTCGACAGGGTGAATGACAAATTTGTTCTGCAGAATGCCTTTCTAGTAGAGAAAATTAGGACAAAATACGGAATTCATATTTTTAAAAAAGCGAAACACTTCTTGGCGAACAAAATGCACTTTTTTGCATATATGTCTATGTATCAAGCTGACTGTCCTCTCGAACTCATGGCCATTCGTTAACTTGACATATATTATTTGTATATATCAAGATAAGTTTAGGTCGCGAGAAAAAATGTAATGAATTCTACAGATTGTACGTCACGATCTGGCCACCCACCTCACTGTGCTCTCGTGCTCGTATAGTTGATAATATTAATGTCTGGGGTTTAACGTCCCAAAACCACGATATGATGAGAGACACCGTAGTGGATGGCTCCGGAAATTTCGACCACCTGGGGTTCTTTAACGTGCACTTAAATCTAAGTACACAGGCCTCAGACATTTTCGCCTCCATCGAAAATGCAGCCGCCGCGGCCGGGATTCGATCCCGCGACCTTCGGGTCAGCAGTCAAGCGCCATAACCACTAGACCACCGTGGCGGGGCTCGTATAGTTGATGTATATCAAAATGTGCATGCCATGACATCTGTGTATCAGGAACACGAATAGCAGTAAGCGTGAAAAATATCATGATAAGCATACACTGTGCGTCGTGATCTCGCCACCCGTGTCACTGTGATCTCGTGGAGGTTTAGTTAACTCGATATAAACCAAAACTTCAAGGTAGGCTATGACATGACTTTATGAGGAACGTGGAAGACAGGTTGCGACAAAAATACGAAGATGAGCATATATTGTGCGTCATAGTCTGGCCACGTCCCGGATTGTGCTCACGTGGTCGTTTAATTAACTTGACATATACCAAAGTTGCGTCGCATATGACGAGTGCTTGAGGGGAAATGCGTGACAGATCATTTAGCTAATCCCAATTCTTGTTCAGGTTAGTTAGCGTTCTCTGCAACTGTATTTGAGGGAAGTCTTTACCACATGCACGCGTGGATGTGTGCCGCAATGCAGGGGTGCTAATTCAAGCCTAATTACTTTGCCATCCCTGCTGAAAAAATCCGCATGCCGTCATACGGAAAACATACGGATTCCGCATATTTTCCGTATAAAATATATGAATTTTGTATGGACTTATACGGATGCTTACGGAAATTGTAAGGAACATACGGAAGTATCATAAGGTACACAAGGAATTCCGTATGGGCGTACGGATGTAGCCTTAAGGAACATGCGGATGCCGTATCTGTTATACGGATAGACTCATACGGCGATAAGGAATATACGGAAAGTATGACACGGAACATGCGGAAACCGCATGGGATACGGAAAGAACAAACGGAATCCGTATGTGCTATGCGGAAAGATCCACGTGGCAATAAGTAGTATACGGAAAGCATGGTAAGGGCCTCCCTCCCTCTTAGGTAAAGAGGAAAGGGCCTCCCTCCCTCTTAGGTATAGCCTCCTCTATACTTTCGGTGCCCGTCAAACGCTCCCTCGGCGACCGTCGTGTTTCCCTCTCACCCACCATGATATTACGCTACATTCTCCCGCGGCGCGCCGCCACCTATGTTGGGCTTATCTTTCGTGGCTTGAGGCGCTCCTGCCAGTGTATCACACCCTGCCGCGTCTAAGCTATTGCGCTTGCGACGTTTCCTCGCTGCTGCGATTCTTTACTGATATACCCGTAAGCGTTTGTAGCCATCGCACAGAGCAAACAAAAGCTTCATCGACGTACGATAGGCTATGACCATGACCAAGCGTGGCTAGACGCAGCCGGGCAAGGCTGCTGCCAAGCGAGCTCAGCCTCTAGCGCCTGGTCATCTCCCACACTTGTGCCCCTAACATGAACCCACATCTCGGGACAAGTTATCTCGACCCTTCAGTGGCAGTTGGTATCTTGCTCAGGCCTGGTCTGGGCGAACACTGGTGACAGCAACCACGGTTTCTGTGCTCACCTCATTGCCATCACTCAGACCTGCGCGTGCCTCTCCAGCAAGATTATGCGGATACCTTGAACGCCAGTGCTGAAGCGGCTGCCCTGCCCTTCGCAACCAGCTAGGCGTTGGATGTCCTGTGGTTGTGCGGCAGTGAATAGGCGCCCGTCGGCTAGCTGTTGGCTACATTGCAACCAAACGGTGACAGGTGTGTGTGTGTGTGTTTGTGCCTGCAGGAAAGGTTTATATTCTGCAGGATCTCGTAACACCTTGGGAACCCGAAGGTGCATGACGCGACCTGCCACAGCTCTAGTTACATCGGAGAACCACCTATTTTTGTGTCACCATGGACTTTGCTTGCTCCACCACGTTTCCCGCTTGCTTGGCATTACAGCTTCCAAGGTTTACCCGCCAGTGAGAATGCCATGCCTTCATTGCAGTTAAGGATGGCGGGTCAATGCGATTACCTCGCAAAGGCAGGACCTGTGTGAGAGATTCTGGTCTTTCTACATCCTCATAATATTGAGCATGGCCAGTAGTGGCAGTCGTGAAGAAGTCCGTGTGTGGTGGTGCGTGCCAGTACAGTGGTGTCGTGTCGTCTAGCGTACAGTGCACATTGTTTGTGCTGATTCTGCATGCTTAGGTACGCGTGCAGAATAAATGTTCAGTTTTATTACCAGTGTGAATGCCAGGCCTTCATTTTAGATAAGGGTGGCAGAGTAGTGCCATTCCGTTTGCAGTGCCCCGTGAGATCTGCTGCTGTTTCTACATTATCGTCATATCTGGCATGGTCAATGGCGGCAGGTGTGAACAAGTGCATGTGTTGTGGCGTGTGCCAGGGTGTCGTGTCACCTGACAGTGTGCATTGTTTATGTTTATTCTGATTGGTGTGTGCCCGGGTGTCGTGTCGCCTGACAGTGCGCATTGTTTATACTTACTCTGCGTGTGAGAACTGCCACTGTTTCTACATTCTCGAAACATGGAGCATATCCAGTGTGGCAGACGTGAACAAGTGTGTGTGTGGTGGTGTGTGACAGGGTGTCGTCTTGTCTGACAGTGCGCATTGTTTGTGGTTATTCTGCGTGGTGCATGCTAGGGTGTTGTCATCTGACAGTGCACATCGTTTAGGCTTATTCTGCGCGTACATGTGCCGAATAAATATTATTCCGTTTACTTTGATCTCTCGATTATGCTGTCCTCCAACAAGTTCTGACTTAATGGAAGACCTTGTCTGCATTGTATGGACTCGCTAAACCAAAATCACTATGGTATTATGGCATCCGTAATACCAAATTTCCGTATAAATGGAAGCCGTATATACGGAGGATACGAATCCATATAACCCATATATATGGATTATGCGGATTTGTATCATGCGGATCCGTACCATGCGGATCCGTAATACCGTAATTCCGTATGTACGGATCCGTATCTTCCGTACATACGAATTTTTTCACTAGGAATGAATCCCAAAATAGTTGATACTGTTCGTAATTTAGCCAACAAAGAGCAACATTAGTGCAGAATAGCCAAAACTAAGTTAATGGTTGTCAACATGATCAATGCAGAGTGCAGCTAAGTGCGCAACTGAACGAGGAAAGCAAGGACGCTCTTGGTCAGAGTTGTCATTATGTTGATTATATGCGAGGGAGAGGCGTTTCAGTAATATGCGCTCTCGAATATAACAGCAAAACGTAAAACCTTGACCAAACTACTGTATTCATTTTATGTAGATTTCTTAAGGAATTCTAGAAGAAACGTTTTGCGCACTGACATAAATGCTCCAAATCCCTCATGCATTACTTCATTGTTTCCACACGAAGTACTACAGATGGAAGCAACAAAAATTCATGAAAGACGGAAATGGTACTTACAACTCGCAGGCCATTATTCAAACATATCATGACAGCGGTGTAATTTTCTGAATCTTTGTAAACCTCGCCACTCGTGGTTCTTAACGTTCGCTGCAATGACATATTTAACATCATTCAAAAATAGACCTTGAAGTTCGGCGCTGATGTTAGCGGTGAGCGTTCAACGGGCAGATTTGGAACGCGTTTGAACTTCCTTCGTTTTCTGGATAGAGAGAACCTCATAAATTCCCCCTGAATGTCTAGAGCTGATTTTGCTGAACGACTGGCGCTCCCTATTGCTCATCGTAGGTCAAATTAGAAAAAGTACCCGGACTTGATTTCAAAGTTCTATAGGTTATATATCTAAATATTCATGCCGATCAAACATGCACTTTTCTTACATTCATTGAAACTCCATTACTGCTCGACGTAGCCAGCAAGAAACACACAACATTGTTTTTTTTTTTTGCTTTTTGAACACTTGCTAGCCTACAGCCACATATTCTGTAGAGTACATTAAATTACGTTCGAATTACACGAAGTTACTGTCAATCGCAGAATTGCATATTTCAGGCAGCGAACATGCGTACTAATCAGTACACCTCGAAGTAATGTCGTGTTCGCCAGTAGATATAGGAGTGCTCTTGTTCATAAGCGCATATAATTAAGCAGACTTAAGTTTAGTATAAGGTAAAGAAACATTTGTATGTGGCGTGAACCGTATAAAATTAGAATGTTTTGCATCTGGGCTAGTTGGTGATCTTGCATGTCGAGTGGTTGCAGCTATACTTAAACGCATGGACGAAGGAAAGAAACCCGAAGACAGTATTGACACTAACTGGCGCTTTATTGAAACCCTCTGCAGAATATATAGGTGCGGCAATCTGAAGTTAAAAACTGGTGGTCAAAGATTACAAAGGCTAAACAAGATTAGAAAGAGTTGAGAGCTATTTTTAACTCTAGATTGCAACACCTATATATTCTGCAGAGGGTTTCTATAAAACGCCAGTTGTTAGTGTAAGCCCTGTCTTGGTGTTTCTTTCCTGCGACCGTGCGTTTAAATATTGCTGCAAAACACTCGACATGTATAAAATTGCTAAGAATTCACAAAAAAGCATTGGGCTGCAAGAAAAAGTGGGACATTTCTCAGTGGAGAAGTAACCAGAGAGGCTAAAGCAGGCCGCCGCAGATAGCCGCCGGGCGCACTCGCCGGCACTTCGCTGACTCGTACGTGAAAACACAGGCCTGTCATTTGGTACGCCTTATTGAAGTAACATGACGGCATACTGTATTGCGCATTCAATTTGATTTTTAGCGATCGGTTAGGTAGTTGCAGCTATCGGTATAGCGATGCAAATCTGCACACTGACACAGCTGCTGCATATCGTCGCTTGCACAAGAAAATACAGATTATTCAATCAAGTACGCGCGTACTTATCGAACGACTTTACAGTCGACATAAAACTTCTGTGCACGTCAACGAACGGAAAGAGCGAGAAACGGCTCTTGTACTCGGCAGTAACAGCTGATAATCCGCCCCAGATCCTTGTAATTGTGTATATTTTGTTTTCCATGTTATGAATTCTGAAAGAAAGTTGGCGCTGTTGGCCTTAGCCGCATGTCATGCGTGGCTGGCAGCAGTTTACATCTTATGAAGACGCAAGGTTTAGTTGGGAAAGACAATCGCTTCTGTGTTCAGAATGCGACCCGTGAAGCGAAACGGCGTGTTTTGTTTTTATCAGTTTGTTTACAGTGTTGTCAGCGCGGTGAGACGTGGCGGGGTGGTAGAGCTTTAGTACTCGCCTGGTAATCGGGAGGTAGCGAGGTCGAATTCTGCTGGCCGAGTCTTATTTTTTATTTTTTTTTTTTTGTAAGGCACTTTTTTTTCTTACGAATGTCTCGAGTGTCTACGTTGCTCTAGTGGCAATTAGCCTGTGCCATAAACTAATTTTTGGCCACGAGTTAGAAGTTGCCGCTGTTCCTTGATTCGAAGGTGCCGCTGTTGGCGTTTAATGAAACGTTCACAATCACAAAACCATACTTTTGTTATCACTGAAAGTTATTCTACTAACATGACGCAATAAACTTGCATCTGTGGCGTCTACGCTCGAAGGCGTATGGTTACGAGGCAAGTTACATTCTTTGAGGCGTCGCGGTGGTGAGATGCAGGCGCTACATTGTATACTTCGTCCACTAAGGACGGAGTTCCAGACCCCATTCACGCCTCATCGGCACGAGAGTTGCATAGACTGGGAACTCCGCCTGAGTAGCAGAGCGTTCGCAGCCTCTTTTACTCTTCCTTCAAGGAAAGGGTACGTTCGGCGGCTAACTCTGCACTACTCCCCCCACGGAGTTAAGGAACTCTGGCGAGAGTAATCCAGTTGCCCTGCTCTTCAAGTACCCCCTCTGTGTAACGTGTAACGCTGAATTTGGGTAGTACACCATCTTTCGACTGTGTTCTGAACACGTGAAGTGTTGCGCAAATTGTCGCAGTAACGTAGACGTGCATCGAATCGGCTGGGCCCATGCACCCACAGCGAAATCAGCACACTCGGAAATAACCTCGGTTTGCTATAGCGCAGCTTGGTGTTAGCCTGAAGGAAAGTTAATAGCAAAAAGCAAATGACAGGCAACAGAATGAGCACTAACCGTCGAACTTCTCTATATTCCATAGCCCTATTGCCCATTATAGTACACAGCTACAGCAGACGTGTCGCCGCACACTATGAAAAAACACAAACGTGTGGCGCAGCACACGCGACCAAAAAAAAAAGTCACAGCTTCGCCATGAGGGCGAAGCAATGGATACGATAGCAAGAAATTAGTTTGTCACACGAAGAACGACAAGTAGCTCGATACTTGCAACGCGCCGCCGCAGCACAAACAAGGACGCTAGAAAAGGACGCATAGGTATACACAGGACAAGCGTGAACTAACAACTGTCGCAGTTGTTAGGTGTTTGCATTTGAGCGACGCGCTGCGAGTGTCCACAATGCAGAAGCCGACGCTGCTGTTGTTACCTCTGACATGGCTGATATCCACTCAGGGAGATTGGCCAAGGATTTATTACACGATTATATGACTTTTCGACGCTGTTTGATACTTTTTTCTTTTAAACTGTGCCACGTGGAATGACCCCTCTGCGTCTCCTGCAACGCGGTGGCGTCTGACGCCAAGTGTGCCCGGTGTTCTTTCTTTTTTTCCTTCTACATCATGAGTGGTACTGAACGGTGCCACTTTTTCGTGCGCGTCTCAAGGGCAGTTTTCAATTTGAAAGAAACTGTGAGAGCGTTGCGTAATAGAAAACACGCTCAAGCTGTTCCGAGATCTGCGTACCACGAGCGGCAAATGGTGCATATGAATAGCTCGCTGTTATATCGCTGGCACGAGCTTACCGGTGTTGATTCCATGCATTAAAGAAAAAAATCACGCCATATCCACGAAGTGAATGATGATGAGTGGGCGAAGCTCGATCGTTTTCATGCATGGCAGAAAGAGAATGTGTGGTCTGGAACGCGCTTATGATGATGATGATGATGCTCCTTCTATGATTGGAACCCACCCACTCAGGGGGGATCGGCCAAGAGTTTATCTTCATGGTCATGAGGCGTCATCGTCATCTTTATTACGTGTAGTGGGTACATTCCACTATACTGGAACGCGCTTATACTTCATCGTTATCACGTCTAGTGGGTACATTGCACTATACTGTGTCACCGTCATCTTTATCACGTGCAGTGGGTACATTCCACTATACGTGGCTATCTACCTACCTACTACTACTACAACTACTACAGAGGAGGGACAGACCCACACCCTTAGGAGCTTCGCCCCTAAAAATGGCGTGTGGCTGTGTTGGCTAGCGCAGCAGGCTGCCGAGCGAGGGGTCGCTGGTTCGAATCCCCGGTCAGGTGGTTTGGAATGTTCAAGGCGATAGCGTTGAAGAGCTCGTTTTGCAGAAATTCCGGTGTCGGTGTCGGTGTTGTAGACTGTGAGCGAAAACTCATCATCTTGTCCGTGGCCGAAAAATCGAGAAAGATGCAAATAAAATAAATAATCAAAATTTTCGGGTCCGAGTGAGGATCGAACCCGGGTCGTCTGCATGGAAAGCAGGTGTTCTACCACACAGCCATACCTCTGCTTCGAAATACTGTGAAAATAACTTCCTCTGCATGGAAATGCAGTGAAAATAACTTTCGGGCTTCGCAAACGCAAGCGTCCTTTATATAGGCGTCGCAATATAACATGTAAGATCCAAGAAATATTGCGTGGTACAAGCGTACATTGCCATCGGGCGTCAGAATATGTGACTATCATAACGATTTCATAGTTCAAAGCCAGCCACCGATTACAAACGGCACACACCTTACTGCACGTATTCCTTAACACCACGTAGTGGGTGCCTAGCAAGTTTGAAAACATTTCCCCCATTTGCAGCACATAATTGCTCCTGGTTTAAAGCATGCTACCCATTACATAGTATGCACTAAGTGATTGAAGTACGCACTAGGGACAGGATATCGCTATCGCGTTCAACTCTTAAAGGCGAAGATTAAGGGTCTGCCTATTTTTTTTCTACTGATTTATCTTTCTTTATGCCTTTTTTATGTATACATATACATATCCGGGACATGACGGCGTCGACAGACGGCGACGGCGAAAATCAACCGAGAGTGTCCATATAATTGCTATCGCAATAAAAAATCAACCGAGAGTGTCCATATAATTGCTATCGCAATAAAAACGCAGTTAAAACTAATATCATATTTTACAATTTACAAGTACGCATCAGCACTTCACTGAAAATGTCCGTCCAAGAATACATGTTGTGCGCCGAAGGACAAAGTAAGCGATGATTCATAGCAGGCTATCCGCTATTAGAGCAGCTGTCTGTGCCTGACTGCCGAATGCTTCTCGTAGGCGGTGATAGCGGCAGAATGGTGGAGTGCCCGAGGGTAGAAAAACAAGCGTCATACTACATGTGCATGAACTTTCGAACCAAGTGAACAAGATTTCACAAAGTGAATATGTCCGCGTAGTGTTGTCTGTTCCGTAGAAGTTTAGATGCGCAAGCTAACTAATTTTAAGGTTTTGCCATGCGTATGAGCGAAGAACCATGTGATCAGGTATGCTGAATGTTCCCGCGCTGTCGTGTATATGTTCCCTATGTAGAGGACGCGATCAGGGTCGGACAGACCGGTAGGCTTGTCAGTGGTCACGTGTGCGAGAATTGTTACAATGTAAAAAAAAAGGCGAATCTTGCGCTAAGCCACGCAAGCCCTAAAACAGCGAAGTGGCACCCCAAAAACTGGTGAGGGTTTCGTAGGAGGAAAAAGGCCGAGTTACTCTTCAGAGCATTCTTTTAGTCTCGCAAAGCACCGGATGGAGTGAAATTTATTGTTCACTTTCCATGAAAGGACAGAGTGAAAGTGCTTTATACTCTACCTCTATCTGAGTGAGTGGAATGCCCATATACTCTCCCAAAATTAGAGAGTAAAACGCTGCTATACTCCTGCTCCTCATGTATGCATCGATGTACCGCCATACAGCGAGTGATGACCACTCATTAATAACCACACCTGCAGTAAAGAGTACCGCATTTGTTTGTTGTGCCGTTGGAGACGACTAATAAAAATCCGGCAGATCCCACGCACTGTGAGAATCGAAGTAATGCGAAGCAGCCAGGAAGGAGCAAATCATGCTTTACATATTTCCATGTCATGTTTTACATGTTAGGACCTGTCATTTGTGTTCGTCATACAGTCACGTCGCGCAATACCAATTTCGGTGCATGTCATGCTAGCGAACTGGACGCAAGCGCACCATGAGCGTGGCATGTAAATGGCGTTGTAGATGACATGCATGCCAAGAGAGAGAGAGAGAGAATTTATTTACAGAAAGGCAGAGAGGTCAGCCTGAGCTATAGTCTGTTCTGGCCTGCTACTCAACACTGGGGAGGGGGGACAGGGGATCGAAAGAGTGATGAATGACTATGGTAAGACAGGGAGATGAGAATATAGTCCTGTTACGCTGGGGCAAATCTAAAGACGTGCATCCAGTCCAGTTGCTTGTAAGAATGCAACGACGGTTCCTATAACCACATTTGCGCTGCAAGACGTCAGGCCAAGGACCTAACACTACCTCATCGGTTAATGCTCTACCAAGATGTCCTCCAATCGAAGAGATCATTTTCTGACGTTCTCTTGCGTACGCCGGACAGGTGCAAAATATATGTTCGAGTCTTTCGGGTAACTGACAGTGGCTACAATCGGGACCTGTGTCACTGCAGCCGATCAAGTGGGCATAATGTCTCGTGTATGCCACACCGAGACGGATGCGGTGAATCATGCATGTGATGCTTCGCTTTAGCTTGTGAGGCATACGGAACTTCATTTCTGGGTCCCATTTCTGCAGCCGCTTGTGCCGGCGTTCAGGTTTGTTCCAATGCTCTAAAGTGGAGTACCGCATTACGTGTCGAAGTAAGGCGTTAGTGTCTCATCGAGAAAACGCAATGCACACTTCCGGGGCATTACTTAAAGCTCTTTTAGCTTCAGCGTCAGCTTCTTCATTCCCCATTAGGCAACAGTGAGCAGGTATCCACTGGAAGGCTACATGATGTCCATTTCTTGCAGCAATGCCAAGAAGCTCTGCAATTTTTATCGATAACGTATGATATGGGCCTTGTCTCGTGACGCAGTCGAGGGTTTGAAGAGCCGCTTTGGCATCGCGCAGTATTGTCCATCTACGAGCGGGCTCTGCGGAAATGAATCGCATTGCCTCCCGAATAGCAACAAGTTCCGCAGTAGTTGATGTGGTCTTGTGATCTAACTTGAAGCGGCGAGCGATGGTCATCTGCGGGATGACAAAGGCTGCGGTGGAAGTACATGACGTGGTAGATCCATCAGTATACACGTGTGCCGCACCATCGTACATTGTATAAATGTGGAGGAGTGTAAGTTGTTTTAGGCGGATAGATGGTACAAGGGACTTCTTCGTAATCCCAGGTATCTGCAGCCTAACAAGCGGTCTAGGCAGGACCCACGGACGTGCCTCAGGAACACGTGGGAGAGAGAATCTTGGTGGTATTATGTTCTCGTGCCGCGATATAGCTCTTGAATAACTGCAGTCTGGGTGGCTGGCAGGGAGCGCTGATAGGGGATGTTGCCTGTGTCGGGTCAACAGGTGAAGGTGGGCTCGCAGAGGCTCGCAGAGCATATATACATTGATGGGACAAGCCCGAGCTTCGGCGAGAGTTCTATTGGTTGATGTGCAGCGTGGTAAGCCCAAGCACGTGCGCAACCATTGAGCTTGGATGCTTTCTAGCGTTCTCACACAACTAGGATTCATGTTTGAAAGCACAGGCATGCTGTATCGCAAGTATCCTACGAATAAGGATTGGTACAGTTGCAGGAGAGCTGGCTCCGACGGGCCCCATCTTGATCCTGCCACGACCCGAAGAACGTGGACAAAACTCTTCAGCCTTGACTTCAAGGCCGTGACGTGTTTTGACCATGATAGATTCCGGTCGATGATCACACCTAGGAATCTGTGTTGCGCTACAGTAGGAATCTCTGTTCCATTCACAATAACTGGGTATCTTTTCATTTGTTTTCGCGTAAATGCAAGCATTGCGCATTTTTGTGTTGACAGTGCGAGACCCTGACGTCGTAGGTACCTTGCTGTGATGGTCACTGCACATTGTAGTCGAGCACGCAATTGGGGGGCGTGTAGCTCGAGACGCCCATATGCAGATGTCGTCCGCATATGCGCTAACCTTCACCGTGTCAGGAAGTTCAGCAGTAAGTCCGATCAATGTGATGTTGAAAAGGATCGGACTGAGAACACCCCCTTGGGGAACCCCGCGGAGAACATTATAACGATCGGTATCTCCATCGCTTGTCGACATATACACGGTACGGCCGCTAAGGTAGCTCACGATCCATGCATACAGTCGGCCGCCGATGTCTAAATCCTCTAGCGCATCAAGGATCGCATAATGCAAGACATTGTCGTAGGCACCCTTGATGTCAAGAAAAACGGCAGCCACTAATCTGCGTCGACATCTTTCTTGTTCAACATCGGCGACCAAGTTGACGACACCATCAATGGCTGATCGGCCTCTCCTAAAGCCATTCATGAAATCAGGAAAGCAATTATTGCTCTCTAAGAGCCACTCTAGTCTCGACAAGACCATTCTTTCCATGACTTTGCCAACGCAGCTGCCTAAGGCGATCGGCCTGTAGGATGAAAGTTCATTAGGGCACTTCCCCGATTTAAGCAGCGCAATTATGCGGCTGCACTTCCAGTTATCTGGAACATTTCCCGACTCCCAGGAGGTGTTGTAGTAAGACAACAGGAACTCTCGTGCTTCTGTATCAAAGATTTTCATGTTACCACCTGCCACTTATGTTCGTTATACAGTCATGTCACTCAATACCAAATTTGATGTATATCAGCTAACGAAACGGCCGCGAGCGCGCCATCAGCATCAGCGTGGAATGGAAGTCATGTCGCTCATTGCATATCATGATTTCCATATTACCACTTGTCATTTATGTTCGTCATACAGTCACGTCACTCAATCCCAAATTTGGTGTATATCAAGCTAACGAAACGGTCGCGAGCGCACCATGAGCGTGGCATGCAAGCCATGTCGCACATGACAAGTCATGATTTCCATATTACCACTTGTCATTTATGTTCGTCATACAGTCACGTCACTCAATCCCAAATTTGGTTTACATCAAGCTAACGAAACGGCCCCGAGCGCGCCGTGAGCGTGGCATGTAAATCATACTTTTCATGACAAGTTAGTCGTGATTTTCATGATATGACCAGCCATTTATGTTCGTCATACAGTCATGTTATGCCATACCAATTTTGGTATAAATCCCGTTGACGATACGGCCAGGAGAGCACGAAGTCGTAGGCGGCTAGATAGATAGATAGATAGATAGATAGATAGATAGATAGATAGATAGATAGATAGATAGATAGATAGATAGATAGATAGATAGATAGATAGATAGATAGATAGATAGATAGATAGATAGATAGATAGATAGATAGATAGATAGATAGATAGATAGATAGATAGATAGATAGATAGATAGATAGATAGATAGATAGATAGATAGATAGATAGATAGATAGATAGATAGATAGATAGATAGATAGATAGATAGATAGATAGATAGATAGATAGATAGATAGATAGATAGATAGATAGATAGATAGATAGATAGATAGATAGATAGATAGATAGATAGATAGATAGATAGATACGCTCAAAGTCGCCGAAGTTCGCTAAGAAATGCTTCGCATTTAAAAACAACAGCGTTCCGACACCTCCCGGTGAACTTCAGCGCCTTGGAAGGAACTTGGAACTCTTAATATCCACGATTTTAGCTCCGGATTTTGGTAGGTAAACAAGACAATATGACCGCATTCAGTCAAGTGAACATGACCTCATTCAGTCGGTCGGGATCGAAACTAAGAGCAATAGGTTGTTGCATTCATCATATATGAATATTTAAGTTTTTCGCTACGAACGTCGCTCACGGAGGATGCTGCCGTAAGCCTAATGCACGGCACGGCTTCAGTCAAGAATTATGGCAGTGATTGCGGAACGTCAACAAGAAGGACGGTAAATATGTCCAAGGGGGGTAAAGAAAACTGAAATGTTCAGAGTGAAGTTCAGAAGTGTGATGTTTTTTAGACAGAAATGTCTAACCTATTAGCAAATCAGTGCGAATTCCGCTCATATCTTTGGTTACGCTAATATTTTTTGCTGCGAAACGTGCCGGACTGACGTTCTGATCCCGGGAAGCACAAAACACACCACGGAATTGCAGTCCGTTTGGTTGTCGCATATGCCGAGATACTCAAATCTGCTTGTCTAAACAAGAAAGTGGAAAGATGGAACCCCGACATTACTTATAACATGAAAAAATAAACAGGCACACACAGTCCTGCAGTGTGAAGTTCCGCTATCGTATCGGACTCACAATCAGACGTGCGGGCACAGGTCGTGGGTTTGAATCTGACTCCCCCCGTCTTTTTTTTTTCTAAAATCTTCTTTTCTTTTTTTTTTGTCTTACTGCTCGTGATTGAATCATCAATGCAGTCTGCGCGTGATCAAAATTGTCAAACTCAATTCTAACGCAAATTGGGCGTGAGTTATATCTTTTTTTTTCTTAAGCTGTTCTACTACTCTCTTCGGAGGGGCCATGCCACTCTGTCTCAGCCAGAGGTATGTTACTCTGTTGACGTAGACTACCTCAGCCCTTTCTGGGGGTATTACTATGATATGCCTGAAATAGACATTATTTACTCTCGACAACAGAGTTAAATATTGGACAAGAGAATGCTCTCCCAAGGAGAGTGCCCGGCAATCTCTTACTTCTTAGTGTGTGCGATACTGAAATCTGATTTGGTTGCTTGTAGGTTGTTTCTAGGCTTCAACTAGATTATAATAGGTCGTTTCTATGCTGCTTGGTTTTTGCTATGCTTTAGCCAGTTGATGCTAGGTTGTTTATAGGTTGCTTTTGGGTTGTTGCTAGGCTTTAGCTAGGTGATGCTAGGTAGTTTCTAGGTTGATTATACGCTGTTGCTAGGCCTTAGTAAGGTGAAGCCAAGTTCTTTTTAGGTTGCTTCTAGGTCTTTACTATGTTTTAGCTAGTTGATGCTAGGTTGTTTATAGGTTACTTCTAGATTGTTCTTATATGTACACTTAGCTATGTGGCTTTCTAGGTTGCTTCAAGGTCATTGCCATGCTTTAGCTAATTGTTATTAGGTTGTTTCTAGGTTATTATATGTTTTGTTAGACATCAGCATAGTCGCGCTTCGCTGTTTGAAGCCTTGCGCGACCTAATGCAAGCTTTGCCATTTTTTTTGCTTTCTCTTTCTTTCTATTGCTTTTTTTTCTGTCTTTAAATTCTTTTCTCTGTTTATTTCTCCGTCTCTCCTTCAGTCTGTCTTGCTCTCGCTGTGTTTTTTCCTTCCGATCTCTTTCTTTTTCTCTTCTTCACATATTTCACTTGCTCGACTTCGCCAAGCAAGACAGGAAAAATAGCAGAAAAGGAAAGGCAGGGAGGCTAACCAGTTTAGGACAACCGGTCTGCTGCCCCACACAGGGGAACATGATGGGGAAGGTTGAAGGATGGAGCGGAAAGAGAGAAAGACAGCACATAAGACAGCACACACACACACACACAGTTAGTCACAGTCCGTCACTCTTGCGTCGTACGCGACATTGCTGTTACAGCCGCTTGTCAAAATCCGTTCACCAAGCAGGAAGGAAGGAAGGAAAACGAAAGAGAGGAAAGGCAGGGATGTTAACCAGTTTGGCATAACCGGTATGCAACCCTGTACAGGAGGAAGGGGTGGGGGGAGATTGAAAGAAGAGTAAAGAAAAAGACAAAGACGAGGAGCACACACGTACACACTTAACGTCACAGCGCAGAGCGGCAGTCTTGTGCAGTATAAGGCATCATTAAGAGTCTAAAGCCGCTCATGCAAGTCTGTTGTCCTTAGCAATTTGAGCAATGCCTTTGTTGATTGAATTGGTGTGGTGCCATGTGTCTATCAGTGTAAATATCATAATCACCACCCAGCCCCTGGAGTAGCATGTCAGGCGAAAAGCCAGGCAAACATCTCCAGTTCTTCCTTAATATATATATATATATATATATATATATATATATATATATATATATTAAGGAAGAACTGGAGATGTTATATATATATATATATATATATATATATATATATATATATATATATATATATATATATATATATATTAAGGAAGAACTGGAGATGTTTGCCTGGCTTTTCGCCTGACATATATATATATATATATATATATATATATATATATATATATATATATATATCGCAGAGTGTTCGTTTAACGCTCGCATCTGCTGTAATACATATTGGGACTTGCCCAATTTCTTTGGCGCATACCCACTTGAGGAGTTTTCCACGACGGGGCACAAACTACTAATAGCTTAAACAGCTTCACTGTAAAGAGAATCAAAAGAGTGCGTACCGGTTCATGATGATATTTTTTTACTCATTGTACGCACCAACGTTTTACGGCCGGTTTCAAACACAGCTTCGTTGTTAAAACAATGTTTCTTCTGGCAGTTTCCTGGCTAGGCATTGTGAGACGTGTGGATGGTCTGCAGTGTCTGGCCGTAGTGTCATTTTGGCCCACAGTCGCAATCGGATGACACGTGAGATTACAAGCGAACTCTATTGTAAATGTGTCAAGTTGTGCACGAGTACCCCATGTGTAGGTTTAGCTGGAACAGAACCCGATTTACCTGGGCGGACAACATGCGTTCAATGAAGTGCTGATTTTATTTGTAAATTGTAAGATTTGATATTGGTTTAGCTGGGTTTCTTGGTTACTTGGGCTGCACCAGACGTTTGTTTGTTTGTTTGTTTGTTTGTTTGTTTCTTTGCTTGCTTGCTTGCTTGCTTGCTCAGGTATGTGGCCTCACGTATGCTTGGAATAAGGACAAGCTGTTAGCTTTGCGCATCCTGTTGCCAGTCATTTTGTTATTTGCTATTACATTTCCTTCATGCTCAAATTGAGCTGCGCTATAGAAAAAACGCGATTATGATGATCCAACTTGTCCAATCGTACTAATCGGAAATAGCAAGGCTGCAGCTCGTTCGCAGGAAATTCGTTATAATGTGCGTGGGCACCCGGCACTATTTGGTGTCACCGATATAACTCGTGTCACCATGTCACAAAGGTAACATTGTTTGTCTCCTCTGGGTTCCGTTTCTGTGAAAAACGTTTCTTTTTTAGATGCGGCATGCTAGAGGCCCGTGTACTGTACGTTGTCAGTGACTGTTAAAGAACGCCAGATGGAAAAATTTACGGAACCCTCCACTATGGCGTCCCTCATATTACCGTGCCTTTGTGACGTATAACTCCAACAATTATAATTATTCTGTGAATTATTGCTTGTTTTTAACATCTCAGTAGACCAATATATCTTATTAGGCTTAATATTTCGGTGTTTTATTTGTTTGTTTTTTTCATTTTTCTATTCATCTTGCTGTGCGGTATGGGGTCTTACTATTGCTGATGGCCTACTCACGCACAATCTCCTCATGGTCTTCTCTAATAATGAGGCTGGCTGTATTTGCCTATATAGGCATTATAAACGAAAAAAACCACTTAACCCATAAGAGACCGGTTCCTTTTTTTTTTTGTGAGTCTTGCGAAAATAGATGAGGTATTTTATCGTATCTGCATCTGTATAGAAAAAAATCCGTAAGCAGGGGTTGTGTGCTCGAGCACAGAACCTCTGGCTCGAGCACACTACCCCTGTTTACGTATTTTTTCATCGCAAGCTTCCATCTTCCCCTTCCTGCCGTTTTTTCGACTGCATCTGTATAGATCGCACTGAAAATTTTATCGTCAACGAGCTCTTAGTTTACAAAATATGGCCCGTGACCATCGGTCACGCTAGGCCCTTAGGTTACAGCAAAAATTGCAAAGTGGCAAATTTTATTTCAGGCCTTGACACATCACAAAAAATAAAATTATGGAGTTATTTGGCATTTATTATGAAATGGTACGAAGCACAGAATGCACATGCCGACGTCACATTTACTGCACGGCGTGGGCACCGTTGCTGTTGCAATGGTCTTCAGCGCACGAGCGCCTTTTGCCGTTAGGCACAGTGCCTGCGAAGAGGGCTGTTTTTCGTTCAAAATGTGAACCACAAGGTCCACTGTCAACAAGCGTCGACGTTCTTCGACAGCCAGTTCCTTTTGGCTTGTTATTCCATCTGTCAGGTAGCTTTGAGGGATTTGCCTCCGGATATCAAGTTGACTGACGTTCGATCATGTGCTGCAAATAAGCCCCGCACGCTGCTTATGGCTACGTCGCAAAGTGAATATCACTCACCACCACCATTTCTAGCGGCAAATTGCAATCCGGTAGGTGCCTACGTTTGCATCCATCTGATCAGTGCCTCCCGTGAGGCAGTTATATTGGGGAACAGCATTACGGCGAGGCACTTGGATCTCCTTCTTCTGGGTACTTTAAGATAACTTCCCGCCAGGGCTTTTATCTCCTACACTTGAGCGGATATTGGTGATCCATCGCCTTGTTCTTCATACTCTGTTTCTCCTTCATCACAGTCACATCCACCAATGCGACGGCCGTCAGCAGGCACCGTTTTAGCACCTGCTCTAAGCTGGCACGCTACTTAGGTTATTTACGATTTAGGTGCACAGAACGCCAGGTGGTCGAAATCTCCGGAGCCCTCAACTACGGGTTCCCTGATAATCATTTTGTGGTTTTGGGACGTTAAACCCCAACAGTTATTATATATAACGCTTAGGTTGTCTATGAGACTACCGGAATCCTCATCAGCGAAACAATCGTCTGAGTAGGTGGCAGCCTCCGATAGCTCAATGTAGATAGCTGACAGATCTTTATCGTTCCCTTCCAGTATTCTAGCTATGTCATTCAATGTAAGCCGGAGCATACAATAAATTGGCAGATCAGTGTAGTGGGATCACCCTACGAGGAGCGTAAAACAAAGGAACGAACTTAACCTAAATACGGAGCCTGACGGCCTAGCGTGACCACATGGTAACGCGTAAAAACAACACGTTTGTTCGAGAGCAATTAATTGGCTAATATATTTCAAATTTTCACCGGAGATCGCATGGTGCTGGTACTCTACAGGAAGTTGTGCATCACGCCATTGCAAAAAATATTACTACGAAGAAATCCGCTTACATGAAGGAGCATTGCATACCGACGCACCGAAATGTAGAACCACGATCTCGCAGCTGTTTTAGCAGCTTCCCAATAAACATAGAAAACTGCCAGATGGTGTCTGCAAGGAGTACCCTAAGCTATTGTAAGGCATATTAACGTGCCATTGGCACGGTGTTTTAAACCTGCATAAATTGAAAGGCTTGGTCGGGATATGCGTGACCATATGGTCACGCTAGTACCTTTAAGGTGGCCGAACCCACACATTGCTTTCTGAACGTATGTTGGTAGACCGATGACCGACTTATTATTGTGCTTACTGCTTTGTTTCGGATGTATGCTTATCTGTAAGGAAGCAATGTCCGTGAGTGCTAGATATGGTGCCCCTAACAGCAATGGTGTTCGATGTGAACCATCGTTTGAAATACATGCGTTGAAAAGGCTTCAGAAGTACCCGAACCAGTGGATCGAAACACGGCATCATGGCATCAACTTCTTAAACACAAGAACGACTACCAACGCAAAGCGAATAATAGTTGTATGCAAATGCCAACAGGCACAGCAATACCGCAATACGTACAGCTTACGGCGTTATATTCGCGCTTACTGCTGACGTAAAGCTTTCTATAAAGTCCAATAAAGGCAAGCGAAGTTTCCTAATAGGCTGATCCAAATAGCCCAAAGTTCAAATTACAAAAGACAAATCAAAATTTCACTACTTCGTTCTCATATAAGTGTCATCGCCCACACCATCCTGAATACGCCGGGTCTCGTTCTTATGTAAGCTGCTTTGTCGCACTAAACACGGTGCGTCACAGTTCTGACTAAGGAGCAACTTTGAAAAAGTTAAGGTGAATGATCCCTAAGTATGAGCTCTCACACACCTCTCTAATGTGCATGTGTGGCATTTTGCATTTACAGTGAAACCTCGGTGATACGATCACAGCTCATACGAATTCCGAGGTGATACGAATTTACCTTTGGTCCCGGCCAAGGCCCATTGGCCTGCAATGTAATGTAGTACGGTTGTTGCGAACCGATTTTCACCCCGCCACGTTTGATACGAACGTACGCTACAGCCCAGATACGAATAGGTGCTAAGACGCGCCAAGCACGTGCGAGCGCGGGAACGCAAGCGCGGGCAGGTGCGCCGCCCTGCCAAATCGTCAGAATCACCGTGTAAGAAAAATACTTTTCTTGTGGTCAGTATAAACCTTCAGAGACGCGTCACGGCCTCCGAGATTCTGTGCGCGAATCTTTGAGGCTCCAATGTGCCTCCGTGTGTCTTCGCGTTTAGATTACAGAGGACAATTGCGCCATGCTTATTTTTTTCTAACGCGTCGACGCGGGCTGCTGTCGTTGTACTGTGTGTACACTTGCCTGCCTCGTGCATCCCACATCCTATGAAAGGTGGACGGAAGAAGGCGAGGATGGTCTTGGCGAATGAGTCAGGCCTCACAACGTCAACATGCGCGACTGTTGAGATTGCACTTGTGCGGGCACGGTCGTAAATGTCCTAAAAAACATTCCCAACACCTCCGCGATAACAAAATCATAACATAGGACCATGGTTCTGAAATTTTGTGGCCTTGACCTATCGCGTCAAAGCGCTTCTTCCGTTACTTTCGCCGCAGTACTCTGGTGTCATGCGCAAAGGCATACTAAAATTTGGAAGGGGCTAGTGCTGTCACGGGTCACAACGCACCTGGTTCATTAATTAAACACGCGCTTACGGCCGTATATTTACGAGAGCTGGTATGATTGCCGACATCTAAAACTTAGCTGACAATCATTCAGAGTTCTTCTTGACGTTGCTGCGGCCCAGAAGAACAATTATAGAAAATGTGCGCCAGCTTTCTTTTGTCGCATGCTAATTTTCCATGCTTTCTGGTGATACGAACTTCGGATGATACGAATATTTTTGGCGGGCCCGTGATATTCGTATCACCGAGGTTTCACTGTATACATTTGCGCAATACTTCCATTCCAACCACTGATGCAAAAATGTATTTCTTTCGTGGCCACCATTGAGACAGGAAAGAGTAATCGCTTTCCTCATTTAAAGAAGCCCGCCGAGGAAAGGCTATAACCGTCCTTTAAAAAGGCCATTACACAGACGGGAATCTTGAATACACCATCACTCCTTGGTGTGAAGTGGCCTTGCCAGGGGGGGGGGGGGGGGGTGACATATACACGCACCTGTACAAACGCACGCATGAACATAAATAAGGCATATAGTTGAACGCCCCCAGACCCGGGCGAAACTAAATTTCTGGATACACTAGCGCTGGTGTGCGATAAAACACACCGCTTGGGAGTCCCATATTTTGGGGTGTGCTTTAGACAGTAGTGTATTTCTCAAAACGGTTTATGAACTTACCTCGCCATTGTGTTTGTTACTTTCATTGTCGTCAACAATTACCATATTTCTAGCAAAAGGTGTTGCCTTCAGTAAACTTATGGTTATTTTCTCGTTAACACGGAGAGTGTAAAAACCTTGCCCAGACCTTTCTTCTAGTATTCGTGGGTAGACGATTGATTCCATAGCACTGGCTGCAACGTGAAAACATTCCATATATAAAGAGTTTTTACTGAAATTATGCAAGCTTTCTTTTTTCGCAGGCTGAGTTATTCGTTTATTATATTGTACCAAGAAATTTCACAGTTTTTCGCCTTTTTTCTATTATATATTACAGTAGCTATGCCGAAAAAATATGAATAAGTTAAAATACCAGCGGGATGACGGTAGAGACATGTACACACAAAGAACGGCACAATACAAAAATGTTTCTTGTATGTCGCCATCATTTTTGCGCTGGTACTTCAAGCATAAAAGCATACATAGTTTCCAACTAGCCCACCTTGCTACCTTATTAGTATATTAATAACGGAAGCTCATCTGGTCGGGAAGTAGTATCATAAAAGTTAGAAGCAACGGCCAATAAAGAATACAAAATAAATGTTTGGACTCCACTGACAGGAACTTTAATTGTACACAATAAAAGCGAGGACGTGTGAAGCGATGTTTATTAACTCTTAAACGCCCATAATGCATCGATTGTAAATACAGACGCAAGATTATTTGAAAACGCTATTTATTATCCAAAGAACGCAATGCAACGTCAACAGTTTCCTTATACAAGGCTAAATTAAAATTACTAGGGTAGGAATATACTTCCCTATGGGCCTTTGACTGCTAGGACCGCACCGGTGGGGGGAACTTTTGAAAATATGTTGCGGCATGGTCGTGAACATTGCACGTAGAGCAAACAATCTTCGACATCTTGTCATTTTGTTCACTTAAAGGACACCAGCAACGTTTGAAGGGCCACGTTCCTTTAGGAAAACGTAGTACAGGTGAAAGCGGCACTTGGTCTTGCACACCTAATTTTTTTCGGTAATTTTGGAAGGCCTTCAGGGCACGTGCGTTTCTGCCTTTTATTTTCAAAAGTATCCCTTCAAAAATTGGCCCAGGAGCCAACGCCTTGCTTTGCAGTCGTATGGTCAATGTGCATTGCATCACCATTCGAGCGAGCAATTATGCACAATGGTTGATCCTCGTCATCACCTTCCTCGCTGTCATAAAAGTTATTTACATCATCAGGTAAAGAACTGCAAATCTAGTGCTTTTTCAAATGCGAGCACGTTTTCTTTTAGAGAAAGAGAAAATCGCATCTTGTGGATTGGCATCGAGGAAGGCCCCTAGGGAAGTGTATTCCCACTGGCCAATTACAATTCAAATGTCAATAACTCGGGTTCCTCGTTATATTATGATCTAAATGTGAACCAGATAATAGCCCTACACTTGAGACTTTCAGTAAATGCATTTACTGACCTTTCTCACTGCGTCAAATACATTTATCCACGAATTATCGCAGCTGCTGAAAACCCGCGCGACGAACTCCCGCTAAGAGAGAAAGGTGTCGGTGGCTCCCACACAAACTGAGACAGCTCGTAGCTGCTCGCCTTAGAGTCGCTAAAATTTTGTCCAGTTTCTTCTCAAACATACCTCGAGAATTATGTCAGGAAATGTTATGACCGAGCTAATTAAGCCAAGTCATGCTAAGATCGAGCTAATTAAGCCACATCTTACTAAGACTACGCAATGAAGCCGTGCCAAGTGAAGACCGAGCTAACTAAGGTCTCGATAGCGAAGACGACGCTAATTGGAAGCGCTCTAATTAACACCAAGTTAAGTAGGCACTCATTCATTAGCATCATGCTAATTAGAAGCGTTCTGATTTTGATTATACTGATTAACACTATTTTAATTAAGGTAATCCTAACTTAGTCTGAATAAATTAATGCTGTGTTAATTAAAGCTATATGAATTGAGACAGGACTGTTCAATGACGCATAATTATTACCGCACTAATTAAAGCTTACCTAATTAATCCATACCAATTGAGACCTAGCCGACGCGGTCTTCCCTTCGAAGCAGACTTGGTACGCGTTGAGCCACGTAAAAAAGTTTAGAGAAGCTGTGTGATCACAAGCACCTCTGATGGCTGCAATCTGGCACAAGTAGTCCAAGCTGACAAAATTATTTTATATGCAAAGAAGCCGCTTCTTAGCGTACACCGCATGAAACGCTCGACATTCACACCGGCACTATGACAGTCACGAGTTGAAATGGGCCCTTTTCAGGATGAACGAGTTGGTACCTGAGTTCGCGTGTGAACCATTTTGATTGACAGACGCCCGCGGTGACGATCGGGTCCGCCCACCGCATTTGCTATCTCCGAGGAGCAGTGTTCGTGCCGCAATGTCAGCGAGCGGCATGATCCATGTATGAGCTGAATCACACAGACTATGCGCACACGCACGGAGAACTAAACGTCATTTCATCATATGGCTACGATGTTTCGCCTTCAATTTCACCGCGCTCACGACGTACCACTCACCGCGGTGTTGCCGCAGGAAGCAAGCGCCCCTGGTGACATTTGCGGTGAGAGAAAGAAAGAACTTTATTGTTGTGGCAAGAAATGCTACTCTTTACTTGTTTGTGCGTAGATTCTTTCGACTGATTCGTCACTGGAAAACAATATTCAGACTCGTACTGTAATAGAAGCCTACCCATAGACTCGGAACGAGCTGCACGAGTGTGCTGCGTGTGTGCCGTTGTTGCCTTCACGGGTGTAAATTTCTATGTTGCAGTTGGAACGAAGGAAGGTGTCCGAAAGGGGATAAGTGCCCATGAACACGCCTGTGCGAGGGGCAATGTTCAGTTGGCAAAGAGATTGCGCTACAGTCACGCGGACGTCACTGTTGTTGAAATGTTGACTTAGTGGCGGCGATGACGCATTCGCACGCGGTGTTCCTTTGAAAACCTCCGCAAATGCCGCGCCTGCGTTTGTGACACCATACGCGTTCTTGTAGCCGTTTTTATCAAAGCTGCTATCCCGCTCCACACGGTCTTCGTGTCACGACCGCCGTTGTGCGACTTCGGAGCAAACTCGTGTTCCCGAGAAGCTCTGGCCATCCTGCATAGCACCCCTGACGTGGTTTAACGGATCAAATGCCGGTGCAGGGCACGCAGAAAAGTGTATCCACGAAATCAATTCGGATAACACCATGATTTTGGAAAAAGAAAAAAAAATTACACCATCTCCCGCTCAAGGGAACCATGTGCAGATGCGAAGAAGCGGGCGCTAACGCTTGCACTGGCGGCGGCGTTGACGCTGGCGCTCATCGCAGCGTTGCGCAGGAGAGAAACCTGGGGAGGCGCAAAACACGCAGTGATGGACCGGTGTTTCCTACTGGAACATGCCAATCGCTGCTAATGGGCAATAAGAGACGGAAGACTCCGACTGGACACAGAGACCCGCAGTCCGCTTTTAGTTAACGCGCACGCTGCGAATTTTTATTGTTCAACAACGCACAGGAGAGATCTGCCACCGCCACCACCATGGAGGTCAAGATCCAGTGCCATATATACGGGGTGGCCAGTGAACGGTTGTGCAGCGCGAGCAGTCGGTTTTTAAAGACGATAGTCTTTCTTGGGATACTTAAACGGAGAAATTTTGGTCTGTATGTCTGTCTGTCTGTTTCTCTGTTTGTCGGCACGTCACACGATTCAGCCACCCGGCCAAAGTTTAACCACTTTCTGAGCGCCCAGCCATCTTGCACAAGTATTTTTGTTCATGCTTGTGAACATTGTCGATCAAAAAGCAAATTTTACGCATGTCTGAGGAGCAACGTCAATAAATAAGTAGTCTCTGGTATGTTTCTTTATAAGAAAATACATAGATACGTAATTATGAAGACCCCAGCGTTTCTTAGGCTGCGCTCAAAAAGCGACGCTATGCACGAAAAAGCCCTCGGCCGACGATATGTTGCTGCTGGGTTCTGCACAAGGTGATGTTTCTCGACAGCACTGCCAGATGGCGTCCATGTCTCACGCAGCGCCTCTTCTATTTTATCAAGGCCAGCCAGATGCGGCCGATTCAACATAGAGAAAGCGCTGTCTGAGGCAAGGCAAAACAGTGTAGTACGGCCGGCAGAAGACTATCGTCTTTCGACGACATTTGCGGCGAAGCACGCAGATACGCGGCCAATTTTTTTTCAACCAAGAAACTCGCTAGCAGACGCTGCCTGCGTCGGCGTCACGAGGTGAGAGAGGGGGGGAGCGTAGGAAAGGAGAGAGGGGGGACGCGCATGCGCAGTGGGAGTGTGGACGCCGCGGGGAGGGATGCCTAGAGGGGGAGCGTTGGAGGGGAGAGAGGGAGGGGACGCGCAGTGAGGGTGTGGTCGCCGTGGGAAGGGATGCCTAGAGGAGAGAGAAGGGGAGAAGAGGTTTTTTATTTTTATTTTTTTTGGAAAGGGTTTCCGGATGCGAGTAAGGGTGGTCACGCCGCACACCACCGCCACCACCACCACCGGATTGAACCCCGCTCTAAGAAGCAAGAAAGTACAATAAGATAGGAAAAGACACAGTCCTCGGGTTCGCTAACGCGCGTAGAAGGGCTTGAGACGCATGACATGGACGACTTCAGGTCGCGCACGCTGCATCTGAGAGTTCACCAGGCCGTTTTGATAGTTTGACTTTCCGTTTCCCGGTCACATGTTCGGCCAAATAAAGAGCTTCACCTTTGACATGCTGCCGGTTGCTTTCTTCCACGTCATGACCACGTTACGTGGACCACGCAATATTCGAGCGCTATATCTTAATAGCTATTTTCAGTGATTAATCTCTTAGATGCTTAGGCGAGAAACAAAAAGCTATTTCATATCTCCTAAGCAAAAAAAAATTATAGTTTGTGTCGTTGGGCTAAATTAAACATAAAATGTACTTTTTAGCATGACATATCTGAAAACTAAATTCGTACAGGGCTATAGATATCTACACGTCATGTAATTTGATAGTAGCCTGCATCTTCTTAAGCAGTCTTTCTTCTTCCCACGTAATCTGTTCCGTAAGATGGGAGCTTGCGCTGAGATTCCAGGTGAACAAAGGTATAAATGCACTGCCGAACATTATTGCCATTCCAAGTTCCTCCCCATTTCCCCAGTTTACTTTTGTTTTAATTCAGTGATAAAAATTGGATAATTTGTCTTGCTATGCAACATGTCCTTCTAAGAAGTTTCCTGGCACAATGTAATCATATGTAAGAACTATTTAATATTTATTCACCTACAAGGTTAATAGAGGAGGCGAGCATAAAAGGGACGATCTGGTTCACTATAGGTTCTCATTCTCTATATACGTCAGGTGGGGCCTCAAGACCAGCAGAACACATGGTAGGATCACATGGTAGGAACACATGGTAAGTAATTGGTAGTATCATTGCTGAGTCAAATGTAGACTATATTGCCACGCGCGCTTCTTTTGCTACTCTTATGTAACTGGTCCCTTACAAGTATAAACACTGCCTTGCGCAAATGGTGCCGGAATGTCTAAGAACCTTCCAGATTATTTCAGAATTTTCTGATAGGCTTGGGCCCGCAAACGCAAACAGTTGAATTCAATCAGGAGCTAACGCGGCCGCCTGCTATACGGCTGGAATGCTCGATGCTACATGTATAAATAGCCACGCACCCTCCCGCAGATCAAAATACTGACGGCCGACGCTCTTTTTACGCTATCAATGTACAGCTTTGGTTGCTTGTAGTTTGACTTTTCGTTTCCGGGTCACAGGTTTCCCCAAATAAAGAGCAACCTCTTTCATAGCCCAACTGCCGTAGTCTTCGTGACATTATACATGTAGGAGACACAGTAATTACAAGTACTATACACAACAGTAATTTAGTTGCATGTACATGCGAAACAGCAAAAAACAAGAACCACAAATTAAATACTTTGAAGAGAGGTTTTTAAGACACAGTGACAATACAAGCATCGTTATCAGGCACCCACAATGCAGCTCGATTGCCAGTCTTGACCCCTTGCATCTCATCATTCAACCTACACGTAAGCACACGTTAACTTGAAACAATTCTTTTGTGGGTTTGACTTACTTTGCAGTAACTTATTTCATTAAAATTAACTTGGTTTTTAGTGGAATGAAGAATGAAACATTTTCATTATCTACGGTCATTGAAAGATATCATTCACAAAGTACTAGAAGCTTTTTTTATAAAAAAAATACACTTACGTGATTTTGAATCTCCAACACGCTGAAGGCTGGACCACATGGCCATGAATGCAAAGAGAGTGTACATGCTAAAATCTGTAGGAGCAGCTTGTTGCCGTCAAACATGTACCCGTGCCTCATGCACGTAATCAATAAAGCGACGCTGTGAATCTACCCTTGGCAAAGTATGGGTACAGTTTACGGGCTTTGACTTAAATAGCAATCACTGATTTTCGTTATTTTGTGTGAACAAAACACGAAGCAACGATTTTCTGAAATTTACCAGGTATACATTGCCGTCCTTCTCGAACCAATAATATCGCAGCACCGAGAAGTCCTTTCAATTGGAACGCTTTTCGCATGTGAATGTAGTGATAGCACAACGCCACATTTTAACACATAACGCGCTATGTGACCTTTTCAAACGAATTGTTAAGACATAGTTAAATAATCTTCACTTTTTTTCTTTGTACAGAAGGCATTGACAGTTCGTGGAGAACCCTAGATGTTACTGACTTTTCTGAGAACCCAAAATATTGTCTCAAACAAAATATTTGCATAACGTTTACTTAAAAGATCATTAATGACGTTCGCATGAACGCTTACCAATTGTGACGTTCAGACAATTTATGTTCTGAACACAAGCGGCTGCTAATGAACATCTGTCTACGGCACATCACCGTTGTCAGCAGTATTGTAGAAGGTTATGGCTGCCTTAGCACTAATCTCTAATGTGCGTCACCGGCTTGAATGTCTCAGTTTTGTTGTAGTTCATACCGCTGCTCTCTTGCCCGCTCTGTGGCTTCTATGGCGCCCATTACCCTCCTAAAAATGTCAGCAGGAGTCCGTCACAGTTAGTTGGAATGCTCGGTGCCACGTAAGCGAACCTATAGGAGTCCACAATCTGCTCTCCGTTCCATTAAGGATACCACTCATCTAACCAGTAATTTTCAAGGAACTTAACAAGGATGACATTTCACGTGTTCCATAGTGTCCATGCAATGCATAGTGTCCATGCAACAAAAAGTTCAATGCAATAAATAGCGACACTCCCCCCGTGCTACTGCTTGAGTTTCTGCGGTGGCTTTTGAATATTTACTGCAGCAATTCTATCCCTCTCAATAAAGTGAAGAAAGTTGTAATAAAAATTATGATGCTTCGAGGATGAAAAGACACACGGTCCGTTTTGCGCTCGCCAGAGACGAGTAAGCCATCTGCTTCTTCATCTCCACGTGTAGGGTAACAACCCACAGCACTGATTGCAGTGGCTTGTGCCAGTCGATGACCAATTGCTCATCAAGAACTCTTAGGATGTGTACGTTTTATGAACGTGCACCCTAGATCTTTACGATCTTACCTATTGTATTTTTAATCAATCTCACTTACTGATATCACAGTTTACTTTATGAGGTTTTATTATGCCTTGTTGAACGCGCTGTAGACAATTTTGGAGCGATTACTTTTAAAACTGAATCCGATATTTCTGAAAGCCAATACGCAGCGCTGCATCACTTCTCTCTGCAATCAGCCTTTATCACATAGGACGACACATGTTTTTTGCAGAAGAACGGCATCTGAATAGATTCGAGCGTATCACCTCTTTTGAGCGATCCATTTTTACCACTGCTTGACAAGGCGCCCACCGCTGATGTTCCATCCACGAAGGTGGCAAGATGTTTCAGATTCCTGGATGATTGGTTTGTTTGTGTGTTTGTTTTAGAAATTTTCCCACCATATTTTAGCCTGGAATGGGAAAAAAGATCTTTGTCGTTCAGTGAAAACTGCAGAATGACTTCTGGAAGGCTTCACTCAAGTTTAGTACCTACCCACCTCTTTCTGGAAAATGCTCTCATACCTCGCAAATCACCACCACCTCTAGGGTATCACAAATGCGAACAGAGGACGACACATAGAAGCGCAAAAGATATCAACGACAAGAAATAACGTTTTGGAAGCCACTGCTTCTTTTTTGTAAGTGCGGGTATACCATGAAGCTCTGTTCTTGTGCTAGTGTGAAACACCCGAGAGCAAAGAACCATGTGATCCACGCACCCGTGTGGCACGAAATGAAGCAGCGTCAGCCAAAAATACCACGGCCAAACGCTTACGTCCATGCTATGCTCGTCTGCCTCACTTCCTCAAGTGTCAAGAAAGGCTGTTATGAAGGGACAAACGTTAGCTGTTTCCGAAGTCACAATGCCACAGTTTGCTTCAAAAACTGACGCAATCCTAGTCCAAGCCCGGGAAATCACCGAGAGTAAGCACACGTTCTACTAGAGCTGTGCGCCGCTGCGCCGCGCCGCCGCCGCCGTCTATTTTGCTCACGCCGGTCGCGCCGCCGCCGAAGTTTCGAGAGTGACCACGCCACCGCCGCCGCCGCGCAATAATTGCGGCGCGCCACCGTTAGTGTTATTTTAACCCGAATAAGGAATCTGGAGATAAATTACACTTCTCCCGGGGGGGGGGGGGGGGGGGGAGGGGCTTTTAGATGTGAAGCATCTTATGGAGGAGCTTAATCCGGTGTGCGGCGTGACAGCCCTTACTGCGCATGCGCAAACCCTTTCAAAAAAATAAATAAAAAACCTCCTTTCCCCCTCTCTCTCCTCTAGGCATCCCTCCTCGCGGCAACCACACCCTCACTGCGCATGCGCCTTCCCTCCTCTCTTTCCTCCTACGCTCTTCCCTCTCTCCTCTAGGCATCCCTGCCCGCGGCGTCCACACTCCCACTGCGCATGCGCGTCCCCCCCTCTCTCTCCTCTCCTACGCTTCCCCCTCTCTCCTCTAGGCATCCCTGCCCGCGGCGTCCACACTCCCCACTGCGCATGCGCGTCCCCCCCTCTCTCTCCTCTCCTACGCTCCCCCCCTCTCTCGCCTCGCGACGCCGACGCAGGCAGCGTCTGCTAGCGAGTTTCTTGGTTGAATAAACCGACTGCTCGCGCTGCACAACCGTTCACTGGCCACCCCGTATATATGGCAATGGATCTTGACCTCCAAGGTGGTGCCGGTGGGAGATTTCTCCTGTGCGTTGTTGAACAATAAAAATTCGCAGCGTGCGCGTTAACTAAAAGCTGAGTGCGGGTCTCTGTGTCCAGTCGGAGTCTTCTGTCTTTCATTGCCCATTAGGAGCGATTGGCATGTTCCAGTAGGAAACACCGCTCCATCACTGCGTGCTTTGCGCCTCCCCAGTTTTCTCTCCTGCGCAACGCTGCGATGAGCGTCAGCGTCAACGCCGCCGCCAGTGTAAGCGTTAGCGCCCGGTGCTTCACATCTACACATGGTTCCCTTTAGCGGGAGATTTATAATTTTTTTCTTTTTCGATGTGTTCATGTAATGGAGCCTCCATTTCAGCAGCCGCTGATTGGCGGGAGCTCGGCCAGCAACGCGCCCTGGCTTTCCGGTTATTGCTCTTCAACATCATTTTGACATCACGAAGTTTTCCTAACTCTCGACTCAAATTAGAGGAACAGAATGCCACAGACCTGCTTCAACCACAGAGGGGGAAAAAATAGCAGAGAGTGCGCCTAGCATCTATAAGCCAACCTCCTCTGAAGGCGCTACCTCTGCGGGCTCGGGTCACAATTCCCTCCATGCCCTTGTTTCTTTTTCTTTTTCCTTAGAGAGCTCATGGGAAGAAAAAAAAACGGAAAATTCACGAGCCAGCGCCTAGCCTCCGCAAACCAACCTCCTCCGACGCCGCACCCTCTTCGTGTTCCATGCTCTGGTCCCAGTTCCCAGTATGCTGCTGTTTCATTTTTTAATGGCTGCTGAGCTATTCTCGACGAGTCCCCCCTTGTGGACTGTGCATTTCTGCCGCAGCTGATTGGCAGGAGTTAGGCAACCAGTGCGGCCCTGCTTCCGGTCCTTCTTCCGCAACGTCATGTTGATGTCATGATACTTTCACAACTCTCGACAATAATGAGGGGGGACAGAATGCGCTTCAACGCAACGAACGCAGCGCCCAGACACCCGCTTTTGGGCGTATACATCTCGGAGGCTGTGCATAAAGTCGGATCGCATAAGCCATCGAGTTAGGTTTAATGCGGCCACCCGTCTAACGCACCTGTGAAGATCGATACGCATTCCCTGCATCGTTCTCAAACATCTGGGACACATTCATATGCAAGTTAAGACTGGAAAAGTTCCTGTTTCTGTACAATTCGTCCACTTTCTTCTTACGCTGGGAATGTGTTGGTGGGTTCGGTGCATCGACGTGGTCAAGAGCAAACATCACGGCTCACCGCTTTTTCGAGTAATGGAATGCGCTGTGCCGAAATGGACTGTGGACATCCTCTTTAGGTGGACACATCGAGAATCGCTCCCCGGAAGTTGTATCTTTCTCTCCTCCAGAAGTCTGAAGAGTACTGGCTGTCCTCAACGCTGCAGCGTCCTCCAACCTAAAAAGGAGACGACGCAACCAGCTGGATAACATATTCATGGAGTCTTGGACTTACTACATTTTGCATAGATAAATAAAATAGATAAGGTCAATGGATTAATGCACGCTTTTCCTTTCATTTTTACTCGAGTAAGTAGATAAATAAATAGAGAAGTTAGGGCAATGAAAAACCTAAAATAACTGATCGCTGAGCAATTTGGTAGGTATTCATGCTAAAACGACAGGACAACACAGATACAAGAGTGAAGTCAAGAGAGCAGTTCTCTCAGGTAGGCCGTCACGCGCAACTTACTGATAGGTATCGCCTCTTGCCTGGGAGTGCGCAGATAAGTATCTGAAGGAGCACTTTAGGGGCCCGGACTGTCGTATGTTGTCGTCGTACGCTGTCATCGTATGCTGTCGTAGCTTGGCGAAACGCAGGCAAAACCATTTATTGCATAGCTATCTGTAGGGTATTGAGCGCGCGTTCGCACCTCTTCTTCCTTTTGGTCTTCGAGCACCTTGATGATATTAAGTGCGGAGCACGTTAGAGGCCTGGGCTGTCGTATATTAAATGCGAAGCATCTCTTTGACTAAGCTGTGTAACGCTGTCCCTCCCTCCGTGCGTACGGACGAACGCGCCGCAACGCGCTCCCCTCGCCGCAGGTGTTGGAGCGGTGCCAAGTAGGTCACGCCGCAGCAACGAGCACTGCGAGGGGAGCGGGACGTTACTCTCTCCCTCGCCTGCCGCGCGCTCGCCTCGAGCGCTGTCTGGAGGAGACGCTGACTGATTGCGGCGAGGCGTGTCGACGCGCGCCCCTTATAGTCGCGGGAGACTTCAACGTTGACGTCAGCGGAGGAGGAGGAGAATGGCTCGTCGATTACATGCGTGACGTGCACTCGCTGAAGTGCGTGTCGGCGGAACGGAAACTACCCACCACGATAAGGGGAACGTGCATCGATCTGGCCTTTGCCAACTTTGACGTCGAATGTCTGCAGGAACCTCTCAGCGTGCACTTCACCGATCACAAGGCCGTAGTAGTCAAGGCGAAACGCGCGCCAGCTCCGGTCCAGCGCCCGTGTCCACTCTGAAGAAACGACAAGACCTACGCCAGCCATCGCTTCAAACGAATCCTCCAGCGCTCACCGCATCACCCGCGTTAGCGCCGTTCAACCCGTGACGCCACCCGTGCGCAACGCTGCTGCTTCGCATCCCATCCGGGTTCCCTTTGGGAAGATGGTGTAAATTTTTTTCTCATATGCTGTCGTGGCTTGAAGTAACAGACAAAACCACTTATTAAAATAGGAAAAAAGAGGCAGCAAGCAAAAATAGAAAGAAAGAAAGAAAGAAAGAAAGAAAGAAAGAAAGAAAGAAAGAAAGAAAGACAGAAAGAAAGAAAGAAAGAAAGAAAGAAAGAAAGAAAGAAAGAAAGAAAGAAAGAAAGAAAGAAAGAAAGAAAGAAAGAAAGAAAGAAAGAAAGAAAGAAAGAAAGAAAGAAGACGAGACATAGAAATAGCAAGAAAAAGAAAGAAATAGATAAAGAGATGGGAAGAAATCATGAGAAAAATTGACAGAAAACACGGAAAGACAGAAAAAGAATGAAAGAGAGGAGGAAAGAAAGAGAAAACTAAAGAGAAACAAAGAAGGCAGCCCAGCTCCGCACTTCCTTCAGGTTTGGCACCACTAGTGCAAATCTGCCTTAATGTATTTTTTTTTTGGCTACCTTTTTTTTTTTTTTGCCGCTGTACTATTTTTCAGTTAGCGGCGTTTGCGGTGTCTTGTGTTCTCTTGTGTCCGTGTTTGCACACCCGGTCTTTTTAGATGTGAAGCATCTTATGGCGAAGCTTAATCCGGTGGTGGTGGTGGTGGTGTGCCTCGAGGCCTCACTTACTGCGCATGCGCAAACCCTTTCAAAAAAAAAAAAAAAAAACCTCCTCTCCCCCCTCTTTCTCCTCTAGGCATCCCTCCACGCGGCAACCACACCCTCACTGCGCATGCGCCTCCCCTCCTCTCTCCCCTCCTACGCTCCCCCCCTCTCTCCTCTAGGCATCCCTCCCCGCGCTCCCACTGCGCATGCGCGTCCCCCCCTCTCTCCTCTAGGCAGCCCTGCCCACAGCGTCCACCCCCCCACTGCGCATGCGCGTCCCCCCCCCTCTCTCTCCTCTCCTACGCTACCCCCCCTCTCTCGCCTCGCGACGCCGACGCAGACAGCGTCTGCTAGCGAGTTTCTTGGTTGAAAAAACCGACTGCTCGCGCTGCACAACCGTTCACTGGCCATCCCGTATAGCAATGGATCTTGACCTCCAAGGTGGTGCCGGTGGGAGATTTCTCCTGTGCGTTGTTGAACAATAAAAATTCGCAGCGTGTGCGTTAACTAAAAGCGGACTGCGCGTCTCTGTGTCCAGTCGGAGTCTTCTGTCTCTCATTTCCCATTAGCAGCGATTGGCATGTTCCAGTAGGAAACACTACTCAATCACTGCGCGCTTTTCGCCTCCCCAGTTTTCTCTCCTGCGCAACGCTGCGATGAGCGCCAGCGTCAACGCCGCCGCCAGTGTAAGCGTTAGCGCCCGCTGCTTCACATCTACACATGGTTCCCTTTAGCGGGAGATGGTGTAATTTTTAAGGTCCATAGACAGCCTCTGAATATACATCGAGCTCGTTATTAAATGCGAAGCATTTCTTTGCGTACTGTAAGCACTTTTGCGTTTCTATCTGTCTATCTTTCTATTTATCTATCTATCTATCTATCTATCTATCTAGCCGCCTACGTCTGGGTGCTCTCGTGATCGCCTCCTTAACTTGGTGTAGACCAAAATTTGTATGGGTGGGTAAGAGGTATGGATGAATATGTCTGACTGGTCATTACATGATTAACGGGAAAATCCTGTCGCATATGTCGTCAAACCCTTTCCTGCAGACACGTGTGGCACATACCCGTATACCACAGGCCGCGGTATGTGGGTATGCGCCACAGGTGTTGGACAATTCATCTCTACCGAGGAACCGCGAGGACAGAGATCAGTAATTTAAACGCGAGGGCGTTAAGAAAAACTGATGTCAGCAGCGTTGGCCCGCTGAATGCAAATAATTAATATAAGGGTCCCAGCAGGAGTCGAAGCCAAGCAATCTGCGTGGCAATCAAGTATTCTACCACAGAGCCACGCCAGGTCTCGGAACCGCTTTGAAAAAAGACCCTATGCTGGCGTAATGTTGATGAAACGTCAGTTGTGGTTGCAGTGCAGGCTATCTATTTTTATGAACATTACATATGCACTCCTATGAGGCAGACGTCATGTCGGGTTAACGTCAATTGTATACTTAAGCGCCATCCACTGTAGTTGGTCCACGAAGCACTATCTAGAGCTACCATCCTCGCAAGCACAAGTGCTACATATCAGCTTACCGTTTCTGGTGTTGGTAATACCCATGTTTCTGTTGGCATCGTTACGCAACTGTAAAGAAGTGGTTATACGAAACATATGCGGCTGTTGAACATATGTGCGTATGCCTACAACATTTCTACATATATTTAACGTCATTTCGTAATGTGTCGCTCAAAACTAGCATTGTTCCGTGTACGAATACAACCGATGAGCGAAGCTCCTTAGAAATGGGACGCACGCGGCGTTCGGCGCGCCCGGCGTTTCATTGTCCAGGCAACGGACCAACCGTTGGGCGGACAACAGGGTGAAGCAATGTTTTTGCGCGTTCGCGGGTTCTAGGGGAGTGTTATGCAGGTTTAGTGCATGGTGGTTTGTTTTAATTGAGGCAAGGCCTCTGACCGGAACAAGGAGCAGCCATTTTCAAACACACACAAAAATGCAACTTTATCACAAAACGGAAAAGTGGAAAAAACGAGAAAAAAAAATAGCAAGACAGCTAGAAGCGCGTTTTAGCTACTGTGACTGGCAGTCTACTGACTGAACAACGTTCCGCGGAGCGTTCAAAGAAAAAGATGAGTCACCGGCACTTGCGAAGACCGAGTCGATGGTCGACGAATTCGTTGCTGGCGCGTGGTCCCGTTGGCGGCGAAGGTGCTCGTGGAGCGGACAAGGCGGCTAGTCGGCGCAGAGGTTGTGGGAGGAGACGGCCTTGGTGAGGCAGGCTGGCGACCTTCCTGCCCCAAGTACGGAGCTTGGAGTTTGACGGCAAACACCCGGGCTCGTCCCGTGGCTGGCAACCGGCAGCAGGAGTCCACTCGGCAACCAGGACAGCAAAATCTGCTCTCCACGGAGGTTGAGCTGCCCGGACTAGCTGCTCGGACGAAGGGAACGGGCCCGCCTCCAGTATCGCCCGGTTGCGAGGACGTCTGGAGGTAGACGCTGTCGGACCCTTTGTACTCGGGTCCGAAACCCGACGGCACAGACCCTGGCACCAGCGTCTCGTCCGAGCTGTCCGAGTCAGACTCCCTGACGGCATTCCATCTCGTCGTCTTCCTCTTCCTCTTTGCCGTTTGCCGTGCCACCTTCCAATTGGTCGTGACCGCACGTGCCATGCCCCGCCGACGTCTTCCTTCGATGTGCCGCACGTTTCCGTTGCGTGGTGCATCTGTCGCGTCACACCACCGCGTTTGGAATCGTTGCGCCACCAACACCAACGCACTGATCACACCATTGTCACACTGTCGCGTAGATGACTCATCACAAGAGTCCCCTCCAAGAGAAGTTTTTTTTATACAAAAAAAAACTTGGAGCTCGATGAGTGATAGCTATCAGATTAAAGTGTTTTGACATGCACACATGGTCGTTTGCTATGCATATGTTCAGCATAGAGTCCACTAGGCAGTTCAAACTGAGCACACTTAAAGGCAGAGTAAACATTTAGAAAACTAAACTCAGTTTAGTTCATCTCATTGCACTATGCAGCTAAATTACTGCACTCATTGCTTCAGAGGCAAGATCATGAAGAACCAAATATATACAAAGAATTACACCATCTCCCGCTAAAGGGAACCATGTGTAGATGTGAAGCAGCGGGCGCTAACGCTTACACTGGCGGCGGCGTTGACGCTGGCGCTCATCGCAGCATTGCGCAGGAGAGAAAACTGGGGAGGCGAAAAGCACGCAGTGATGGAGTAGTGTTTCCTACTGGAACATGCCAATCGCTGCTAATGGGCAATGAGAGACAGAAGACTCCGACTGGACACAGAGACGCGCAGTCCGCTTTTAGTTAACGCGCACGCTGCGAATTTTTATTGTTCAACAACGCACAGGAGAAATCTCTCCCACCGGCACCACCTTGGAGGTCAAGATCCATTGCCATATATACGGGATGGCCAGTGAACGGTTGTGCAGCGCGAGCAGTCGGTTTTTTCAACCAAGAAACTCGCTAGCAGACGCTGTCTGCGTCGGCATCGCAAGGCGAGAGAGGGGGGTAGCGTAGGAGAGGAGAGAGAGGGGGGGGACGCGCATGCGCAGTGGGGGGTGGACGCTCTGGGCAGGGATGCCTAGAGGAGAGAGGGGGGAGCGTATTAGAGGAGAGAAAGGGGGGGACGCGCATGCGCAGTGGGAGCGCGGGAGGGATGCCTAGAGGAGAGAGGGGGGGAGCGTAGGAGGGGAGAGAGGAGGGGAGGCGCATGCGCAGTGAGGGTGTGGTTGCCGCGTGGAGGGATGCCTAGAGGAGAGAGAGGGGGAGAGGAGGTTTTTTTATTTATTTTTTTTTGAAAGGGTTTGCGCATGCGCAGTAAGTGAGGCCTCGAGGCACACCACCACCACCACCAAAGGATTAAGCTTCGCCATAAGATGCTTCACATCTAAAAGTACCAGTCAATTGCCCCCCCATCGTAAACCAGAAAAGCTATCGGTTATTGACCCTGACGCTTAAGGGATCGCGTCCCAGACAAGGCGCGCGGTACCTATGTTTTACTTGGAGCACAGCACCAGCAACGCTTGGATGCGTTTCATAGGAGATGTCTGTATGGAGTTCTTTAGGTTCGTTAGACGCCTTGCCGACCTGATGGCCTGAAACAAGCAAAGGTCAAAACCAAACTGGACGCGTTGCTTCCCCGCGCGTCGTGTGAGGAGCGTTCGACTGAGTGCTTTAGGCACATCAACGCCTCTACCGGAGCGATAAGATGGCTGGGCCTGCAATACTTCACGGAAGCTACCTCCTGTGTGCGAAGACGCCACGTCGGTGGCATCGGCTTCTTTACTGTTCCAAGAACCATACCCTGACACGCTGTTCTTGCGTCCTACATAGTTAATGGTCGGCTCTTGAACATTACCGGCACTTCTTTCTGGTTGATGCTGCAGCACCATAACATCATGAACTAATGACTGCACTCGCGTCCTTACTTTTTTCGTTTCATTACGTCCTTCTGCACTCTCTCGCGGGTCCCATAGACACGTGCCAATTCCACTAACCCGTGAAGTTAGCCTTCCTTTATTAACAAGATTGTAATTTGCACGGTGCATGACCGATCCTGAATCCGCTGATGCCGAAGCATGCAGCTCCCTTGGCGACCCTACGTCAACCTCCTCAGACTGCATTCACTGTCTTTTTTCTCAAAAACACTTACAGTTCCATCAAGGGGTTTATTCGGAGATACCTTTGGCTCTCCAATGCAGGTGCTTTTCCTCGTAGAGGTTGTATAGCACAAGTCAATTTTAGTGGAACTTCTCTGTTCCTCACTCGTGAAGCTGTGCTCTGCTTCGTCGCGTTCAGCTAAACTGTTCTTAGTTCCAATGCTGCCAGTCTCTATGCCGTCCTTGATTCGGACATCTGGCTTTAACGAACGGGTCTGGCGAGATTCAACGCCAACCTTAGTGAAAGAGTCGAACTCTCCCTCCAACTCATCATTGGAGCTAAGAAACGGCTTAACAGAGCTATCAGTTTTCAGCCGCGTCTCTAAAGCCTCAGCAAGCTTTAACTTGAGGAGAAGGGTTCTCTGCTTTAGCTCTGCAATTTCCAACTCTTCTATCAGCGCTCTCTCTTTTTCTTCCAGTTCTGCGGCGCTCTCTGCATGCGCTCGAGCTTCCCGTTTCTCACACCACGCTTCTAATTCCGCGCCCTCTAACCCCAAACGCTCGCCCAAAGCTATAAATTCTGCCGTACTCATAGCGGTGACTCTCTGTTCATGAAAATTAAGAAAATGGCTTCGTCCTGTTCCGTCCTGTCGTAGCGGACGCCAATTTGTTATGCAGGTCATGGGTTTAGTAGTTTTGTTTTAATTGAGGCAAGGCCTCTGACCGGAACAGGAAGCAGTCATTTTCAAACACACACAAAAATGTAAATTTATCACATACGGCAAAAAAGAAACGAAGAAAAATTACACGCAACCGAAGCAAACACAGTCACCGGTTGTTGCGTCGCTTATGGTGGCTCGGGCGGCGGGGTCG
>JALIZH010015835.1:0-14505 GCA_030522465.1 Rhipicephalus appendiculatus | reverse complement strand
GAGCTTGTGTAAACGCCTACACAGTAAAAATTTTTACACCCTTAAGGGTGTATTTATTTTGTCCCATGGGCAACACCCTTTTAGGGTGTTTAGAAACACCCTAAACATAGGGTGTTTAGAAATACCCCCCTAAAAACGTAGGGTGCAAGGAAAGATTACACCCTACTTTAACAGGTGTTTATGAACACCCCTAAACTATGGGTGTTACAATAAGCTACACCCGTTCGAGTGGGGTGTAACAGACAAAAACACCCTTCAAAGGGTGGCAGTAAAAGGGGGAAACACATGCTTCTTCCCAGCCAGCCCCCTTGTGGCACTGCAGACATCAGCGTGTATCCAATCCCTTCGGGTGCACTCTAGAAAGAATTCTCCTGTTAAGATGATTCAGAAACCCGCAATCCCTTGAAAAAAAAATGGATTGATAAAAAGTTCCAAAAACTGCAGCAGTGCCCACACCAGTGTGGCTGTCGTCGAGTTTCTTGGCGCTGCCACCCAACTGCTGTAGCTGATACACGAGCAGCGATTCTTCGTAACAACTCATGCAACATTATAAAGACTCAGAATGTCGTTTTGCTCAGTAGGCCTCCATATTATCTCTTTTTTGGGAAAGTACATGAGTTTAGTAGAACATTGTGCACATTGCTGAAATGATGAAACTTTTTCCACCTACTCAAAAGAAATGGATTGTGGGTCCAATAAAAACAGGTGAGCAATCTGACTATGGCTTGTACGTTACAGCTCATACTGAATGCGATACTATGCAGGAAATGCATGTAATAGGGCCGATATGATCACGACCGCACTGCAGAAACATGACCTGCAGCACAGCAGTAGAATGAAATTTTACATAGGCGTGCTCAGACAAATGTTAAGGATTATCCCTTTCCAATCAAAGACAACAGAATCATTGGCAATTGAATGAAATATGAGTACTTATTTGTTTTAAAAGAAATCGTTACAAAACTAAAAGCTTATCATAAAACTCAAAAATAAATTCCAAAACAATATTCGATACACTGATTTTACTGACAAGTACTGGCAGTTTGGTTAAGCTAAAATTTCAACAGCAAATGATCTGTTATTATAACTGCTGCAAAAAAGTCACAAATCACCGACTCAAAAATCACAAAGTAGCATAACTACACAAGAGAGTGAGGTACTATTTCTAGAATGTACGCGCTATAAACACTGCGAAAAGGTATGGCTAGAAACTTGCTGAAGGCTTATTTACAGCCCACTATATGTGACAGTGTATAAACTTTGACATTACACAATCACAGCATTTCACAAGGTTATGTAATTGGGGTTAGATTTACGTAGTGTGATTGTTCATACACTTGCACATTACAAAACCACAGCTCTTCACTGCTGGTTGCACAATCCATCTTCAGCTGCTCAGATGACTGGTTCCTTCGACAGAAGTGGGACCAGGCTGTTCTTTCTGTACAGCAAATTTGTTCCCGGAAACCTAAAATAAATACATAAGGAGCAATGACCAAAAATTTTAGAGTGTAACATACAGTATGCTCCCAACATGACCAATTGCTTTCTTAGTTATGTGAAGGTATAAATGCAGTGAATAGCCAGCATATTCAGCGGCATGGGACTCCACACAGACACAAATGCAAAAAAAAAGGGTATGCTGCGGAATAAATGCAAGAAGCGTGCTGTGGCAGAACTTTTTATACCTTTGATGCCGAAGATCTGAACTTTACCCTTTTAGCCTGCACGCGCATCAATACAAATGTATACAGCTCCTAGGCGATGATGCCCCATTATCGACCATGTCTAAGTGAAAGTTGAGTTCTATGCCTAAGTATGCATCCACATAGGCAAATGTGAATTTCTGCAGGTATACCATGGTACTCATACGATGTGTTTCTTAAAGGGAATGCAAAGCTATGTGCATCATATAAACATTTTATTTATTACGCAAAAGCACCATACCACTTCGCATACACGACGGTATCACATTCATCATGTATCCAGTGCAGGTAACATGTAAAATTAGGTTATGAGTAGTTATGTTTATGAAGGGTAAGAGAGCACTGAAGACGAACACACAATCAAGGCACACACACGCACGCACATAGCGCTACTTTCAACAGTTTATTTTTGTGATCTCGACACTACTTATAGGGCAAACCATGAGCACATCTGCGTGAACACCATTACAATGTTAGAAACGTGGCAGGTGGGCTCTTAGCAATACATTGTAAGAAGTGCGGTTGTCTTCCTTTGTTCGACACGTGCAGAGTTCTGTCAAGAAATAGAAATTAGCTTACATGCGAGATAATCGAAGCAGGAGAGATTGAAAAGTTGGGTGACAGGTGTGTTAGTATGCCTTCTATCGCGCTGACAAAAAAAATAATTTGATTTCCTTGGTGTCCGTTATGATGCTTAGTAATGTTACGACTGAAGATAGCGCAGAAAAAACGGGGACACAAGAAGAGGACACACGACACAGGCGCTTCTTGTGTCCCCGTTTTTTCTGCGCTATTTTCAGTCGTCGCAATGCACCAACAAGCCCAAATTTCGACAGTGCTTAGTAATGTTGCTGTTACTTCTGTGCAGCAGATGTGCTCATGGTTTGCCCTATAAGTGGTCTCGTGATCACAAAAATAAACTGTTGAAAGTAACGCTATGTGTGTGCGTGTGTGTGCCTTCATTGTGTGTTCGTCTTCAGTGCGCTCTTACCCTTCATAAACATGGAATACCAACATGCCCACATTACCACCTTGGTGTAGTTATGTGTTTGCTTGCGAATAAAACTGAAGTAGTGTTCTTCAGGCGGCTCACATTGACACGATTATATAATCTAAGAAATTCCTTTCGCTAAATGACTATTGCATACTGCTAAATTCTGGTCCCTCGTTTCAATTATCCTGGTCAGCTAAAACAGCAGAACTACTTACTAATGCAGCATAGGCTGTTTAATGGCTGTGCAGGGAAGAAAAGGCAGATATTGTGAGACTTACAAAGCACCGATCATGAACCGCAGGCCATCACAATAAAGTATGCAAACTGGAGAAGCGGCGAAAGGTGGGCTAGTTGGTACATAACTTACAACTTGACAAAACAGTGCAATGACAGGACGAAGGAAGGTGACACGAGGACGGGCGCTGTAAGCTGTAAGCAAAAATATGTAAGCTTCTCCAACAATCGCCAATAACCAGAATCCTGAAAGCTATTGACCGGAATTTAGTAATACACAATAATAATTCGGTGAAACAGATTCCTTAAGTTATTGAATTGTTTCAACGCCAAGATCCCGAAAAAAAGCATTCTATATTTGTTGTGTTTTCAGATAAATACGCTGCGTAATCTTACATTTTAGTAGCAACACATGCATGCATATCGTGCAGTATGTATAACATTATCGCGAGTTTTGTGCAACAAAGAAAATATTGATATGCTTGACACAGCACAAATCCCTTTAACATCTGTAACTTATGACTAGAGAAACTTACAATATCGGATAAACTATTAGGTTCGGCTTTTATCAAAAAAATGTCATTGCAGGTGGTGGCACAAACTCCGTTTTATAATATTTCTACACGTAAAAGTACTTAGCGCAGTTAAAACACCAAAATTGGGTGAAGTGAATAACTCTTAATAACCAGAACAATATAACGAAAGCTACACATGGTGGAAATAAACAAAATAAAATAAATTGGGTTCGAACGCCAGCACTTATGCTCATACTAGCGCTTGCACAGTTAAGGTAGAGGGCTATTTGGTCACACACACACACACATGAAAGATCCGTTCAAACACAAGTCAAGTTTAACGAACGGCTCCACATGCACGGGTTGTATCCCACAACCTACGTTCCGGGTGAATGAAAACATCGCTACGAATTTAACGAAACGGAATGTATAAGCACGTAGGCGAGCTTCGCGAGGCGCACCTAACGGGACGCAATATGCTGTGTTATCACCCACATGCATCAACCTGAGTATCACGGTTGTTTTAGCGCACAAAGCGAACAGGGACGGAAAAGAACGACGCGGACAACACGCCCTTGTTTTCCGTCCTTGACCCTTTTGTGCACTAAAAAAAAGTGCACATGAATTAACAACATGCCCAAGCATACGCGCCTTCGACATGGTTGACGCTTACAGCTAACAGGCGCCATCCCCACTCAACTATTATTAAACCAAAATAGATGTTCATCGCGAGCGGGGCACCAAACACCACTGCCAACAGAGAAGGGCGCCGCCAGAACCATGGCCACAACTCTGTTCAAATCCATCGCCGAATCACAGCCGCGCATGGGCACTCTGCTTTCAACTCCAAAGGAAGAAAAGCTTGCCCGCACTTAGCATCACACAACTTTGCCACCATACCGATGAAACAATACACACAAATATACTCGCTACGTAAACAAATGCTGACTTATCGTCCACCAGTTACGAAGGACTCAGTTGACGGCGTTATCGCGCTCACACAGTTAACAAAGCGCTGACGACAGCAACATGAGAGCGGTACATACCGTTTCACTTCCGAGTGTTCCACGATATGAAGCTGCAGGCCTCCCCTTCAGTACAGTGCATCTTCCTAATAAGCAGCACTGGCAGAACACAAAGGACGAGCACAGAGCGCAGGCACATTTCAAACAAAAAAACACCGACTGCTAAACTCGACTGAGCGAGCACGACACGCACCACACGCACAAAAACCGGAGACTATTTCTCCAGCGCATTGAGTCACGTGGTACATAGTCCCGTCGCTGCGCGCGCTGCGCACGCGCGGCGGTCAGGGGCCGAGGTTGCCTAGGCGACGAGACTAAGCGGCGCCAGCGGCGCCGGCAGCGCCGGCGAACGTTGCTCCAGCTGTTGTTGGATTGCGCGGCCGGCGCGGCCGCAGCTCTATTTCTCCGGCCTATTTCGTTATGCTTCTTTAACAGTGTATTCGAATCGCAGTGTGCATTGCGACGATGCTGTAAGGACTGCACGGACTGCACGTCACAGCTTTACTTAGCGTCGTAAAGAGTGGTGAAACAGTGGAGCTAATGGCTTTCGCATAGCTTTAGGGTCACTTTTACTAAGTACTGTATTAGCTGTGATATAGCGATGATAATGTGATTCCACTCAACCTTCCCTCAGCGTCGGCTGTAGCCGCTCTTTCTCGGAGACGGAAATTTTCCAGAACTCGCAAGCGAGGGTCAGATTCCCTTTTTTTGTTGGACAGTCGAACGTCTCTCTTCGCTATGAGCCTTGTCGTGCCGTTCCCGCGACGCCACCTCCCTCACTCAAAACTCATCGTCTTCGGCTATTCGTGGTAGCTTAGCCTAGGCTTCCATTGCTCGAAACTGTGGGTCGGCATGTCGTCGTTGGGTCCATAGTCTAGCAACTTGCCGTCGTCTTTCCTGTCGCGCCGCTTCGCTTCTTAATCCTCGCCACACTCGTCACCGCGCTTCGTAGCGCTCTGCGCTGGCAGTCCACGCTTTTATTACTGCTTTATTCACGCAGAACTTATTATAGCAATAAGAATTAAACGAAGCATATACATGAAGCAAGCAGTGGTAGGGCTGCAAAATCAAGGTGTGTGTGGCCTTGGGGGGCGGGGCGCACTTTTGCACCTAATCCCCCTCCCGTGGCTCACACCTGGCCCAGCGTACGCGGATGGTGCCCAGTCGCAGCTCCTGTGGTCGAGACTGCGCGACTGTGCATTCATGGCCACGCAGGCGATATTTCATGAGCGCCTTGATATTGCGCAGGACATTGCTCCACGCAACATTGCATGCATGGATCGTTACACTATTTGAAGAGAACACCTATTTGTACTTTGCTTGCAGTCCTTCGAACAAGACCACCTCTGAAAAGGGTGCAGTACTGTTGACTTATCGCACTTAATGAAGTTGACGTTTTGACGGAAGCACGTATGCTCGGGAAGTAACATCATAAAATTCAAAGAAGGGCACCCGCCATAAAAAAAAATGCGAAAAAATGCGTTTCGGCGCCCCTGACGAGAACCTTGTTCGCAATCTAGTCAACAAGGCTCCCGTCATTGTGATCAAGGCTCCGTTAGGGGAACCGAAACGTCTTTTTTCGCATTCTTTTTTATAGTCAGCGTCCTCCTTTTAATTTTTCTGATGCACTTAACGACGAATGCGTAACACGAAGAGGAATATTCGTAACTGTAATTAAATAAAACGTGCCCGCGGCTCAAAATACATCACGTCAATGTCCATTTTTAAGGGACCTGATGGCCCGTTGCCGTCGACGTCATGGCTATGTCAACTGCGCGGAGGGCATTTTGCAGATGGCAGACGTTTTACCTCCAGCTTTAATATCACCGCTCTTAAGGTAGGGGGGGAGGGGGGGGAATTGTGCGCAACATTACCTTGATTCGGGCTAGTTCACTTTTTCAGTATTCAGAAAGCGCGAAAACGACAGAGACGAGAGGAACACATACAACAGGATTGGCCCTGATCTTATTGGATAAGCAGCGCTCCTGTTGTGTCTTCCGTCTTTGTAGTTCGCGCGCTTTATGAATGAACGCTGTGTTTCGCTTGCATTGCGTTACTTCCTACTTCGATTCGTTACTAGAACCGCAAGCAGCTAGTAGGACGGGCCTTGCTGGTATCAAGACGGTTCATGTATACTTAAAATATGAGCAAAACCTGCCCAAAAAGGTCGTACAGTTGTAGCCTTGTTCATTACACCCCTCAGATGAGGGTGTAAATGGGGGGTTGCAAGGGTGTTTTACTTACCAACACCCAATTTGTGAAAATAAGGGTGTAATAAGGGTGTTCATGAGGGTGCTTTTAATGCAAACACCCGCATTACACCCTTAAGGGTGTAAATTTTTTTACTGTGTAGCGCGTTGGTTTGTCTACAGTGTATCCCACAGCTATCAGTAAACCACACTCCTAGAAAATTCTGACTGGTGACTTGCTCTGTCTATCTGCCCTCAAATAAGACAGTCTAAATACATTTAGGCGGCTTACTAGTAGGAGCAAATACCACGCATTTGGTTAGTTGCATGGTTTGTTTCATTCCAAGAGCTGTTCACTACCCACCCTCAGCCCCTGACCCTTACAAAAATGGCTGGTAACATTGAGTAGACCACCTAGTAACCATCTATTAACATTGGTGACTGTCTATGAACATTAGCGCTCTAGTAACAATTGTTAATAGACCGTCTAAAGACCTCCTCCTTACTATTTTATAAAGACTATATTATGTAGACCGTCTAAAGGCATCCTTCGAACTATTGTATAAAGAATATATTATGTAGACCGTCTAAAGACCTCCTCCTTACTATATTTTAAAGACTATATTATGTAGACCGCCTAAAGGCCTCCTTCTAGCTATTGTATAAAGACAATAATATTTAGACCGTGTAAAGGCGTCCTTCTATCTATTGTATAAAGACTATATTATGTAGACCGTCTAAAGGCCTGCTACTTACTGACGTGTAAAGACTATTGTAAATACATGCCCTGGAAACCTCATTTATAAGTACTATTTTAAATTTACCTTAAAAAAGATGACTTAGCTTTGGCTAAGTATAAGAAGCCATCGAACACTTAACCTCTCCGCACTCTGCTTCCCCTATGTACATGTCCGCGCGTGCACACACACGCACGCACACGCACACACACAAGCACACACCAAAGCTATAAAATCAATATATACGAGAGGGCATATAATTTTGCACGTACCAACGAGGACCTACACAGGTGTAATAATAATATAGCATCCATACAGGCCCTCGTTTGTACGTGCTGCTGCTTTATAAGGGAAAGGCTGCGGCACCGAAGCCTCCGAATGGATTGGTGTGCTAACATAAATAAGTGCACGCCCTATAGTGCTAGTGCCGTGCGTACGACTCGGGACGGGAGCAAAGCATCTCCGACGGCGTACATTCCTTCCTTCTTCAGTTTTCCCTTAATCCTATGATCAACAGTGCTCACTAGCGCAATCACTTTTCTGCCGAAAAATCTGGCCATCAAAAAGTGATCCTCATTCGCCGCCTACTTCTTTGCCAATATATTGAACATTCCCAAAAAGGGGAAATTCGATAACATCTACCATCAACCTCATGGGGCAAACTCACAACGTATCTCTTTAGTATGCTTTTTTGTGATTGGTCGCAACCGGTTTTACTAATATGTCCAACATCAGGACACAGCGGAATATTCCCGAACGAATATTTTTAGCGTAAGGCTCTTTTCTGAATACACACGCTGTGGCATAAACCGAACGTGACATATTTACAGGACTACGTCCCTTACATCCTTTTAGGCACTGACCGTGTGATGCGCGTGCTCATAAACTACACAGACCAGTGAAGTGTAATACGCGTATTAGCTCAAATGATGTAAAATAATTTTGCCTTCTGAAAGTAGTAAACACCTCTTTGCTTCAGCGCTTCTCAAATGCTTTGAGAAGAAGTGTATTTATTATTTATAGTTATTATTATTATTATTAGTCCTGCTAGTGAATCACGATAAATAAATGCGGTTCCAACACACGTGTACGTACTGCTTTTATGAACGCCTCGAACATGGCGTTTTTTTTTTTTTTTTTTTTTTTTTGCAAGAGAGGCTCTGAAACACCTGAAACGACTCGCTGCTGAGCGGCCGTGCTGTGGGGATACATGCGCCCCATTGTCCCGAAACTGACCGGACAGGATGTTCTCAACCCTCCCTCCTCCGGCGCGCGGCGCGCTACGTCACATTAGCTGCCGTGTCCAAGACAACCTGTTCTGACCTGTTTGTCTTGTCCCTTTTCTCCTAGTCGTCACGAAGGTGTCGTAGTTGCACGTGGCTCATCCGTTTCTCGATTTCTCGTGGGCTTTTACGTTTGTGGATTTATTTGATTGAATGTGATACTACGTGATTGTAGGCTTGTGATACCGATTTCACCGTGTGTGAAGAAGTGAAGCGCTGTGGAACTTTCCTCGTGAGAGCCATACGTGGTTGTGCACTTCCTGCGACCTGGGCCGCGTTTGCGGCGAGATCCAGCCTGAGTGCGAACATGAGTAGCCTGTAGGTGAAGTCGTGAAAATACCAAGGCAAGAACACCGACGCTTGGCATGAGTCCGCCACTGTTTTCGACAGAGTTCACCGCAACGAGCAACCAGCAGCCCCGTGCTTCAAAGAGGACTCGCGAATCGCAAGCTACAGATAAGGCCACGCGTTGACTGCTCTTACCTCTCATCGAACATTTCTTATCGCATCCAATTTATTCTAAACATTAACTATTGATCACCCTCTTTTCTTTATTCTGTTATTATGCTGTGCTTGCAATTCTATTCGCTATTATATTTCTATTTTCTTACCGATCGAATGGGCACACGTGGGAGGTTTTCGTGGAAATGTGGTTCATGCCGTAGTTTGGGCTACTTAGATGTGACATCGCAGCTACTACCTCGCCAAATGCTTAATTTTAGTTGGTGTTTTACAACTAGTGTTATTTCTAAAATTTAACTGTGAATTCGTTGTTCACTTGGCTAAATCTAATGCTACTGTAATATTTTAAGTTATTATCGTTGCAGCGCTTTCTTTTATGTTAAAGGTTTATTTACTGTGCAACTGAGTCCAACTGTGCTAATGTTAATTTGTGTTCAAAATATTCTGTAAATCATGAGTGCGTTTGAAGTGTGTTCACTTAGTGTTTTTTTCTATGATGAGTAAGTCAATCGTGTGACTAGTAATGGAAGTGAATATCTTTGAATCAGTAGTGTCGTGTACTCAAAAATAAAGATTTTTAATGCAATTTTTCGTTGATTTGTCCTCGCTCACGCATCTTCTAGATCGTGTTGTCTTCTACTGGCAACTTGTTTGTACATATACGCATGTTGCCGAAAGGCAAGTGTTTGCACGCAGTGTTAGAATGCTAACAGAGTGCGTAACCACCGCTGCGGCTTAGTGGATGCGGTGTCCGCGGCTCCTGATCCGCAAGACGGGTGTTCGGTCTTGGGCGCGGCGGTCGCATTTCGACGGTAAAGAAATCCTAGAGACCAGCGGTCTCGCTGTGGGAGGTAACAAAGCGCTAACAGAGTGCGTATGAGCGTGCTTCATTAGAATGGTTGTAACCAACTGCTGCCAGAGGGTATACAGACAAAGGTTACTAGATGGTTGACAGAAGGCTTACGGAAAGTCTTTCTTTTGAAAGAATGTTACTAGGGCGTCAAATGAACAATGTTCACAGGCCGTTACTACGAGGTCACCAGACCGCCTATGAACATGACTCTGTTCAAAGTTGGCAGCCAGAGCGTTGACAGAAAGTTAGTTCACAGGCCGTTACTACGCGGTCAACAGACCGCCTATGAACATGACTCTGTTCAAAGTTGGTGGCCAATTGCAGCCAGAGCGTTCATAGAACGTCAGTAAAGAAGTATAAAGACAGTTAGTAGACACCCTTTTGATTGTTGATAGGTTCTAGTAACAACTGTCTTTAGACCGTCAAGTCAACGTTACCAAAAATTTTTGTAAGGGGAATGCCGCCGCAGGCCAAGAGCAGGCCGTTGTAAGCAGTACGTCATGGCTTCATTTTAACGCGATAGCGTTAAAGAGCTCGTTTCGCAGAAATTCCGGCGTCGGCGTCGGCGTCGTTGGTTGTGAGCGAAAAATCATCATATTGTCCGTGACCGAAAAATCATCATCTTGTCCGTGACCGAAAAATCGAGAAAGATGCAAATAAAATAAATAATAAGAATTTTCGGGTCCCAGTGAGGATCGAACCCGGGTCGTCTGCGTGGCAAGCAGGTGTTCTACCAACACAGCCATGCCTCTGCTTGGAAATACTGTGAAAATAACTTCCTCTGCTTGGAAATGCAGTGAAAATAACTTGCATGCTTCGCAAACGCAAGCGTCCTTTCATAGGCGTCGCAATATAACATGTAATATCCCAGGAATATTGCGTGGTACAAGCGTAAATTGCCATCGGGCGTCAGAATATGTGACTATCATAACGATTCCATAGTTTAAAGCCAGCCACCCATTACAAACGGCACACACCTTACTGCGCGTATTCCCTTAACACCACGTAGTGGGTGCATAGCAAGTTCGAAAACATTTCCCACATTTTCCGCGCATAATTTCTCCTGGTTTAAACCATACTACCCCTTACATAGTATGCACTAAGTGATTGAAGTACGCAGTAGGGACGGGATATCGCTATCGCGTTCAACTCTTAAAGGCGAAGCTTAAGGGTCCCCCCAATTTTTCATTTATGCATCCATTGCGAAGAATGTTTTCCTCTTGCGAAGCTTCTTTCCACAAAAGGGGGCGGGGGGAGGGTTCTGCAGTAAATGCAGTGAGGGAATTCAAAAATTCATTAAAAGAGTATTTGTTAAAATTTTTATCTCCCTGTTTCTTTAGTTGTACTAGAGTTGTGTTTCTAGATACTGTATTTGTTTATGAAATTCCTTGCTTTTTCGGTTTCATGCGTTTTATTTATTTATTCTGATGTGCGTATTGCTTTACATATACTTTATTGTTCAAACAACCCGCCACGGTGGTGTAGTGGTTATGGTGTTGGACTGCTGACCCGCAGGTCGCGGAATCGAATGGCCGCGGCGGCCGCATTTTCGATGGAGGCGAAAAGGCTCGGTGCCCGTGTACGTGGATTTAGGTGCACGTTAAAGAACCACAGGTCGTCGAAATTTCCGGAGCCCTACACTACGGCGCCTCTCATAATCTTATCGTGGATTTGGGACGATAAACTCCAACAATTATTATTATTTATTGTTCAAACTGCTGCTAAACCCTGTATTATCTATATGGAACCTTCACCCAGAGTGTCCTTTGTGGTGTAGGATTTTGCGACTCACGTCGGTATGTTTTATGCATTGTAAATAACACGTTATGTAACAGTAAAATTGATTGATTGATTGATTGATTGATTGATTGATTGATTGATTGATTGATTGATTGATTGATTGATTGATTGATTGATTGATTGATTGATAAAGAAACATGACTTCGGCAGTGAGCGAAGCGACCTTTGCGGTGTTTATCACTTCATCGCAAAACAAGCGGCCAGACCAGAAAGTACACAGGTATACGATGCCTGCAAAGAGAAGGGCGCTCGACCGCGCCCGAACGCGCCCGGCTGAGCTAAGTACGGTTTTATCTAGGGACCTTAAAGTACGGAGCCATGCAGCGCCCCCCCCCCCCCCCTTCCCCCATGGGACTATCGCGGAAAGAAAGACGACCGGCGCGTTTCCTCTCCAACGTTACCTTTAATAAACTCAGTTTCGAAGCTCCGTATCTCCGCCAGCGGAGGAGGGTTGTCCGAACGGCGGTCGCGAGAACTAGCGGCGCTGCGGTCAACTCTTGTGCTACTCACAGCGCATCGTCTGCTACGGCGGCGAACTGCGGCGGTCCGGCGCGTTGTTGCTCGCGGTGGCTTTCTAGTTGTACTATTATCAAACATAAACATTTATCATGCTTCTTGTCAGCATTCTCGCGTCGCATTTGTGGACTGCTCATGTAGATACGCATACGTTCACCTGTATGCGTTGGCCCGGATACGTTGCTCATTGGGTTGGCTAAGAATCGATATCCGGCCTATATTTGGGCTGTTTAACATTGCGTTTAACTTCCACGTAGGGGAGGTTCTAATCGAATGAGATTTTTCAGCATAGTTTTTATGACAATCGCTACCATTTTAACCACAGCCGTCTTACCTAGACGAAAAACGACCCAAAACGTTTGCAAAAGCCTTTGCAAACAAGTTGACTTACTGGGAATACAAAAACGTTCTAGAAAAAACAGTACTCATGTTTTCTACTATTTGCAAAAAAAAAAAAAAAAGACGTTCACGAAATAACAGTACCCATGATTTACACTGTTTACCAGACAGTGTAAATCACGTCCGGTGTTCCCCAAGGCAGTGTGCTGGGACCATTACTCTTTCTAATATACATCAACGACTTGCCCGCTAACCTTTCATCCTCAGTTAGGTTGTTCGCGGACGAGTGCGTCATCTACCGCAATATTCAATGTGTTGACGATCATTCCGCTCTCCAAAATGACCTTAATCTAACCTTCAGGTGGTGCGAAACTTGGCAAATGTCCCTTAACGCCTCTAAATGCAAGTTAATATCGTTCACTCGAAAGCGTACTAACTCATCATTTCTCTATACAATTAATAACACCGTTGTTTCAGCCACCCCATCGTACAAATATCTCGGCGTTCACCTTTCATCGGATTTATCCTGGACTACGCACATTGCAGCTATCTCATCAAAAGCCTCCCAATCTCTCGGCTATCTGCGCAGAAACTTGCGCAAAGCTCCTTCTAACGTACGTGCACTATCATATCTTACCTACATTCGCCCGCAACTAGAGTATGCATCATCCACATGGTCACCACATCAAGATCACCTTGTCCGTATGTTGGAAGCCATCCAGAATAGGGCAGCTAGATTCATCTCTGGAAACTACGACTATCATTCAAGCATCACTCTAATAAAACAAGACCTCTCATTTCTGTCACTACAGCAACGCCGCGTCATTGCCCTTTTATGTTTGTTCCATAAATACATTTACAATAATAAACTTCACTGTTTGCCGCTTCATCCTCCTCTGCGCACATCTCGGCGCATTCACAACGCACGTGGTTTCATGCGCATTCATGGTCACACGCTGGCATTTAACTCATCACCATTACCTTCGAGTCATAGCCCATTGGAACGGTCTTCCAGATCACATTGTTTCAATCTCTAATCGTGAAACTTTTCGTGATAACCTGATTTCGTTGCGTTTTAGTACTGTATAACTTTCTTGCACCTTGCTGTTTATAACGTTTGTTTTGTTTCTTTTTTTTCTGTTCTTTGATTTTTTTTTTTTGCTTCTTGTGTGCATTTTTTGTTACAATGTATATACTGATGCCCCCCCTTACTCAATGCCCTTTAATGGGCCTGTAAGGAATTTCGAATAAATAAATAAATAAATAAATAAATAAATAAATAAATAAATAAATAAATAAATAAATAAATAAATAAATAAGTCTTCGCTACGGCTAACAATTCGAGGGCACAGTGCAATATGTTACAGCAACTTCACCTTCTTTAGGGCAGCTTTTTCCACCTTTTCAGAAAACTGTAGTTCCTGGTTCATTTTCTCACAAAAAAAAAAAAAAGACATTCTCATCACAATGTAAAAAATCACGACTCTAGCCATCACGTCCTGATCACGAGCGGTACAGCTCAAAAGAGGCAGTGGCAACCACTCCAACTTTTCAAGCACAATCCAAAAGAGGTCACCAACTATTGGGTTTTGGTCAAAGGCCTCTAGACAGCTTTTTCAATTGCTTTTAATTTAGAAAGAAGGCCTAGTGGGGGATGACGTCAGCAGCCTTTTTGGGATCACCTCATCTGAGTGAGTGCACTTTCGTGTGGTTTGGGAGCGGCTGCGCATTCATCAGGGATATTTGTGAGGGATGCTAGGCAGTCTTCGCACGTTGTTACTACCAGAGCAGTTCAAAAAAAATTTTGTTACAACTAAGACTTCGGCACGCCGATGGCAACACATGATGTCGC